>CACRXK020002365.1:0-44135 GCA_902702795.2 Paramuricea clavata | reverse complement strand
CTTGGTGGCTAAAGTATACTGAAATCGGATATACGTTTTAGCCACAGACCGGCTCGTGGCTAAAAAGTATACTGAAATCTGATATACTTTTTAGCCACAGACCCTCGTGGCTAAAAGTATAGTGAAATCTGATATACTCTTTAGCCACAGACCTTGGTGGCGGGGGCATACTGGAATCCGGTATACTTTTTAGCCACAGACCGGCTCGTGGCTAAAAAGTATACTGAAATCTGATATACTTTTTAGCCACAGACCCTCGTGGCTAAAAGTATAGTGAAATCTGATATACTCTTTAGCCACAGACCTTGGTGGCTAAAGTATACTGAAATCGGATATACGTTTTAGCCACAGACCGGCTCGTGGCTAAAAAGTATACTGAAATCTGATATACTTTTTAGCCACAGACCCTCGTGGCTAAAAGTATAGTGAAATCTGATATACTCTTTAGCCACAGACCTTGGTGGCTAAAGTATACTGAAATCGGATATACGTTTTAGCCACAGACCGGCTCGTGGCTAAAAAGTATACTGAAATCTGATATACTTTTTAGCCACAGACCCTCGTGGCTAAAAGTATAGTGAAATCTGATATACTCTTTAGCCACAGACCTTGGTGGCTAAAGTATACTGAAATCGGATATACGTTTTAGCCACAGACCGGCTCGTGGCTAAAAAGTATACTGAAATCTGATATACTTTTTAGCTACAGACCACCTTGGCTAAAAAGTATACTGAAATTTGATATACTTTTTGGCCACAGACCGTCGTGGCTAAAAGGTATAGTGAAATTTGAAATACTTTTTAATAGCCACAGACAGCCGTGGCTAAAAAGTATACTGAAATCTGATATACTTTTTGGCCACAGACCGTCGTGGCTAAAAGGTATAGTGAAATTTGAAATACTTTTTAGCCACAGACAGCCGTGGCTAAAAAGTATACTGAAATCTGATATACTTTTTAGCCAGAGACGCTCGTGGCTAAAAGTATAGTGAAATCTGATATACTTTGTAGCCACAGACAGCCGTGGCTAAAAAGTATACTGAAATCTGATATACTTTTTAGCCAGAGACGGCCGTGGCTAAAAAGTATACTGAAATCTGATATACTTTTTGGCCACAGACCGTCGTGGCTAAAAGGTATAGTGAAATTTGAAATACTTTTTAGCCACAGACAGCCGTGGCTAAAAAGTATACTGAAATCTGATATACTTTTTAGCCAGAGACGCTCGTGGCTAAAAGGATAGTGAAATCTGATATACTTTGTAGCCACAGACAGCCGTGGCTAAAAAGTATACTGAAATCTGATATACTTTTTAGCCAGAGACGGCCGTGGCTAAAAAGTATACTGAAATCTGATATACTTTTTGGCCACAGACCGTCGTGGCTAAAAGGTATAGTGAAATTTGAAATACTTTTTAGCCACAGACAGCCGTGGCTAAAAAGTATACTGAAATCTGATATACTTTTTAGTCAGAGACGCTCGTGGCTAAAAGTATAGTGAAATCTGATATACTTTGTAGCCACAGACAGCCGTGGCTAAAAAGTATACTGAAATCTGATATACTTTTTAGCCAGAGACGGCCGTGGCTAAAAAGTATACTGAAATCTGGTATACTTTTTAGCCACAGACGGCCGTGGCTAAAAAGTATACTGAAATCTGGTATACTTTTTAGCCATAGACAGCCGTGGATAAAAAGGGTACTGTAATCCGGTATACTTTTTAGCCACAGACCCTCGTGGCTAAAATTATAGTGAAATCTGATATACTTTTTAGCCACAGACCTTCGTGGCTAAGGTATACTGAAATCGGATATACGTTTTAGCCACAGACGGCCGTGGCTAAAAAGTATACTGAAATCTGATATACTTTTCAGCTACAGACCACCATGGCTAAAAAGTATACTGAAATCTGATATACTTTTTAGCCAGAGACGCTCGTGGCTAAAAGTATAGTGAAATCTGATATACTTTGTAGCCACAGACAGCCGTGGCTAAAAAGTATACTGAAATCTGATATACTTTTTAGCCAGAGACGGCCGTGGCTAAAAAGTATACTGAAATCTGGTATACTTTTTAGCCACAGACGGCCGTGGCTAAAAAGTATACTGAAATCTGGTATACTTTTTAGCCATAGACAGCCGTGGATAAAAAGGGTACTGTAATCCGGTATACTTTTTAGCCACAGACCCTCGTGGCTAAAATTATAGTGAAATCTGATATACTTTTTAGCCACAGACCTTCGTGGCTAAGGTATACTGAAATCGGATATACGTTTTAGCCACAGACGGCCGTGGCTAAAAAGTATACTGAAATCTGATATACTTTTCAGCTACAGACCACCATGGCTAAAAAGTATACTGAAATCTGATATACTTTTTAGCCAGAGACGCTCGTGGCTAAAAGTATAGTGAAATCTGATATACTTTGTAGCCACAGACAGCCGTGGCTAAAAAGTATACTGAAATCTGATATACTTTTTAGCCAGAGACGGCCGTGGCTAAAAAGTATACTGAAATCTGGTATACTTTTTAGCCACAGACGGCCGTGGCTAAAAAGTATACTGAAATCTGGTATACTTTTTAGCCATAGACAGCCGTGGATAAAAAGGGTACTGTAATCCGGTATACTTTTTAGCCACAGACCCTCGTGGCTAAAATTATAGTGAAATCTGATATACTTTTTAGCCACAGACCTTCGTGGCTAAGGTATACTGAAATCGGATATACGTTTTAGCCACAGACGGCCGTGGCTAAAAAGTATACTGAAATCTGATATACTTTTCAGCTACAGACCACCATGGCTAAAAAGTATACTGAAATCTGATATACTTTTTGGCCACAGACCGTCGTGGTTAAAAGGTATAGTAAAATTTGAAATACTTTTTAGCCACAGACAGCCGTGGCTAAAAAATATAGTGAAATCTGATACTTTTTAGGCAGAGACCACTCTGGCCACATCATAGCTCAGTGGTTCTCATCCAGTGTGATTAGGAGATGAGATCAGTGCCTGGACTTTCATCAATTTAATATGGCGGTGCGAATGAGCGAGTATAGTATAAAAGATATTCATCTTTCCGGACAGTATTGATTCACATAATTATGAACTTATTTTGTTGTTAATCGTTAGGCACTATGAAAGGATCTAAATCGTTGGATGAATCGGGAAAGGGAGCAATAAAAACACGAAAACAACATGTGTTGGAACTAAATGGTTTGTTTATATTAATAATTTTATAATGTTACAATTGTTTAATAGCTGCTTTTATGATTCATTTGATTAAGTATATAAAAGCAAGGCAATGATTTATCAAACATAACATCTATATCATGTAGTAATATTGCAGCCCTATATTTTGTTGAGAAATCTGTAAAGAAGTTTCTCTGTTCAATCAAACAAAATAGTGAAAATACCCAGACACTTTCTCTTTCTATCCTGGTATCTGGCATCCATGGTGCATTGCATGTAAATTCTACGCCGAAGATATGCCAATAGACCTGACTGGAAAGTTTGGAAATTGTGCGGGGGTGATTTCGAAAGTTTAATAATAAATATATAGAATACATCAAAAGTGCACGGGGGGATATCTCCCCCATTTGATTCAAACTTTCCATCGAGACTATAGATAGTTATAGTATTGACTAGTAGACTTATAGTATTGTACTTTCCCAAACTTATGTCGAAGATCCTCGGCGTAGGCCACTTAATAAAATCAGTTATTAGGGTACCATATCCAGGTATCTTGATCAAAAGCACGCTCGTATATACATATATAAGCGTGCTTATGAGCATACCTTATTTTGGTATCTCATAAGCAAGCCCATTTTGGCGTGCTTATGGTTAAAATGCACCCTGGTCTACCAGATAATTACTTTGACTGTGTAGTGCGTAGATAGATTATAGGTTTCCCCATGTTTCTGTATATTTTGGTATTATTGTGTGCAGACTCCATTTTCTTCACTGCTGAGAAGTTTGGACTAATGGTTGAGTTTATTAATCGAGTCATTTTGTTGTTTGGAAGGAAAAGGATTGCAAAACATGAACAGTTTGCCGAAGCGTTACTCTATATGTGACTTAATTCTGGACAACAACAGTATTACAAAAATTGAAAAGTTGGATGCTTTTCCTAAACTATCTTCGGTAAGTTAATTTTTATTTTCATCAACACAAAATTGTTGCTCGTAATATATTTTTTCAAAATATGTAATTATGATGATTTTTGATGATGATGATTTTTTTTTATTATGATTATTTTTTTTTGTACTGATGATTTTTGTTATTTCCTATATCCAGTTGTCTGATCAATTTTCATTTTAGCTGTCAATGGTGGGCAATTATTTGGTGAGGATGAATGGTGTAAACTTTGGAAAACATTTGATGTCGGTTAATCTGTCAAACAATGGTATTGTGTCAATGGAAGGTACGGTATTTAGACTTTTCCAACATTTCTTTTCAATATTAACCCTGGGCAAGCTGAACACCAACACATACAAAAAAGTATTAATTTTTTGAGCAGCAGCTCTCTCCCCTTGACGAGTAAAATCCTCTGGCGTTAGACAGAGTAAAATAATAAAGTAGGGTGCATCAGGGTGCATTGCCACATAATGGAAGCATGAAGAGTTGTCTGAGATATATGAAATATTTAATTTAATATATTTACTGTCATCACTTATTCTACACAGCTAAAAGTTATCAGGTTGTTGCAATATTGATGAAAACAGGATTGAACAATGTTGATGAAAACAGGATTGAACTATCATTGATGAAAACAGGACTGAACAATGTTGTGCTGTCCACAATGTTCACAGTTGTCAACAATACTGTTCAAGCAATATTGTTATACCTGATTCAGGCTCAACAGTATTGTTCAATATTGATTACAAGTGTGAACAACATGGGCAGTACAACATTGTTCAATCCTGTCAAATAGCAGGCTCATAATTTTTACTATAATGTAGGTACTTGTTTTTTTCTTTCGAGGTCTTTGTTGGTTAGTTCACTTGGAATATCTTGATTTATCAAAAAATAAAATCAAGGTAAAAACCTAGTAATTCATCACTAAAATTTGTATTACTAAAATGTATTACCTATTACCTGTGTATCCTATTTTTTAAAATTGTTTTATTTTAGCGCATACAAAATGTATCTTATTGTACAAAATTGAAACACATGGATTTGTCTGAAAACAGGTGCTATATGTGATAAGGTTCACAATTGAAAATTTTGTTTGTTAATTTAATATTTTGGCATAAATCTACAGTACAGAATACTGTTTCCTTTTTCAGCATTACAGATATATCTAACTTGAAAAGTCTTGTCCAGTTAGAGGTAATGTATCAGTTAGAGAATAAGTATACCGTATGTAATTATGGAATTATGATAAGTATAATTAAAAATAAATTATAAAAATATTAAATAATAATATTAAAGTCATATTAATTTGTATAGCATCAGGAATCCATATGTTGCTCTATATGTCCAGCAGTTTTAAGCCTAATTATCCACAAATAATCCTTATGTCAAAAACCCTAACTCTAAATATCCCAACTTTATTCTTAATATTTCTTGGAAATTCCCTGAGCTCTAGCCACTTAACCATTAACCCATTAAGCTGCAGAGCTTCCCCATTGTCAAGTAAAATCATCTGGCATTAGACAAGTAAAAAAAAAGTAGGGCGCACTGGGGAACATTAGCCATTCCGAAGTTGATGAGTGGACTGGGAACTAGTGTTAAAAAAGTGCCCAAATTAAGAAATGAACCAAATCACTAAAAAGACCACCTCAAAATTAGTCCGTATACAAAGTTTGAAGACATTTACATGAATATCCTTAGAATAATAAGCTTTCGAAAATCGTGATATTTACTATGAAATGTGTTGTAATTTTTGTTTTTTGGACGTGCGTCCCCAAAACAATCTTTTAATCAGTAAATTCACAATTTTCGAAAGCTTATTATTCGAATGGTATTCATGTATACATCTTCAAACTTTGTATACTGACTAATTTTGAGGTGGTCTTTTTAGTTATTTGGCTCATTTCTTAATTTGGGCACTTTTTAACACTCGTCCCCAGCCCTCTCGTCAACTTCGGAATGGCTAATTGCGGCTCAATGGGCTAACCATTTAAATTATTTAAATTTTCACAGGCTTTACTTCTGCATGGTAATACTATCACAACACTAGAAAGGTACTGTATAGATTTTCTGTCTAACAAATACATTCATTAATTTTCCATGATATACTTTGCACTCATTTAAACCAGAATTCATCGAAAACGAAAGCTTGATATTAAACCTGGTTGAATAAACTTCAAAGCTGCTATGTAATATATAAATGTTGATTTGTTTTTCAAAGAGTTGAAGAGAAATTACCAGAACAAATTGGAACACTTTCACTTTCTGAGAATGGCATTTCTGACTTAAATGAGGTGACAGATTTTCCATTTCTTAAATTGAATGCAGATTTGAGAAAAACTTTTCAGTTCCTCAATATTTTTTTGGGAGTAAAAATGTTCTGATCATTTGTCATTATTTTTTAAATTGTAGGTCCGCCGCCTGTCGTGTTTGCTAAATTTGAAACACTTTTCCATTATGAGCAATCCTTGTGTTATGACAACATCGTCTTTGCCGTATCCTTACATAAGAAACAACTTGGTAGAGATACTACCTGAAATTTTAAGTTAGTTACGTTTTGTTATTAGGGAGTTTAAGCTTCGCGTTCATACGTCAAATGGCAAACACTAGGGGAAGAATAAATTCACGCAACAAGGTAATAAATGGGAAATCAACTTGCTATTTTAAGACTGTAATGTATGATGATTCTTTTGAGATAAGAACGAGAAGATGAAGCGAAGAAGTTAAGCAAAAATTCTGCCAACAAAATTCGACTATGCCGTTTACCGTTCCCGCAAACGTGAAGCTTAAACTCCCTATTATTGGCACTACCCACTGGAAAAAAATGTGAAATCCACACTACGAAACTTGCAATTGCACCGCTAAATCCATAGTATATCCATACTATTTCGATACTATATCCATACTATGCAAATATACAATTATTATGGATAATCAAAATCCATTCTATTTCCAATAAAGGTTTATACAATTTCCATTCTATGACCTTCCAGGGGTGTAGGAAGCATCAAAAAGTTTGAGGTGCACTTTTGGTATGAAAAGGGCACCTAAAAAATTTTTCCCGAAAATGTTGGCGACGGGAGGATAGGATAGGAAAAATAAATGCAATCATAAATCAAAGGCCGTTGAGGTCGACTCACGGATGAGATCAAATGAGAGTGACAGAAAGAATTAAAACAGTTTGCAGCTGTTTTTGCAAACGAGCACTGTGTAAATTTTACCATTTGTCGTGCTCCAGCCCGATTTCTGGTTCTGAAACGGACCCGATTAAGTAATCACAAAGACTCACATATGTTGCAACATCCGTGAGTCAAAAATGCAATCTGAACAACATTTTTCACGAAGGCAAAGGGCACTTTGCCACCGGAAAAAGGGCACTTTTTGTGTCTTCTGAAAACTTGGAGGGGCCTTGGCCCCCTCAGACCTTCTATGGATTTTAAAATGTTTTCCAGTGACCTACACTTTCACAGGCCGTATAAGAAACAAAAACACAAATGATTGTCTTTGAAATATGGTATTTTTTGAGAATTGTATAATGGTGGTGGATGGGTATCACGGTTCTCTCAAAAATATGCACCCCCGAGAATTTTTTTCTCTCCCAGATGAGCTTAGTCTCGATCCTCCTTGAAATACTACAGTAAAAGAATGGCGTGTGTGTATTTCCTTGATATACTATTATATTTCAAAGTAGGTTTAACTTTAGACCATTTATTCTGTCATGCTTGCCTTCTCTTCTTACATTGGATGGTAGCGCTGTGACAGATCGTGAAAGGTAAAATACTAAAGCCTAGATGAAACGACGATGAAAGTGCATCGGAGTTGGCAGTCACGCTGTTAGCTGTTCTTAATGCTTTTCTAACAGCAACACTATTAGCCTTTTCCCAAAAGAGATCACAGTGCATTCTGGCATCGTTTGGAGGGGCAAAATGTATGGTGACAGGCGTCAAATATGTGATAGAGTAGAATTATCTACTATCAAATATCAACTTTTACACGACCAAAAATGAAATATCTCCTTTTTACATTAAACTTTTAATTTAAATGTGTGCTGCCATATTTCTTGTCCCTCTAACAAGGGATTCGCGCGACTAGATCCAGGACTTTGGGAAATGGCTAATTGTGTACTTTATTTAAATTGGAACACTTGTCAAACTTTTATTTTGAAAAGTAGAATACTATGAGTATGGTATAGTGAAGAGGATCAGAACACGAATTTTTTCATTTTCATTCTTAAACCATGATGACAGACTGAGTTGACTGGATGTTATCGCGCGTCTCCAAAGTCTCATCATCTCGTCATCAAAATGTGATCCAGCTTAAAGTTGATGAGAATGAATAAGAAGAGTTGACCGTCAAACGTGAGAGAAAGTTACAGCCCTCATCAACTGTCATCTTCATTTTTCCGAGGCTTTACACTTACAGGAACATATAGAGTTCATTTATTTCTGTGAGACACATCGCACAACAAATATTCAAATCTGTTTTAGTCACAACTAGATGAAATCTTTCGTATGGACGAAAACATTTCTCGGGAAATATATTTTTGAACCTCCATCATATTTTTGCAGACAAGAATCTGAAAGATTGAGTCGAGACGAAAATCTTCCATTGTTCACGTTTGGACATCATTCACAGCTAGTTCTTTACCTCAGTAAAACTTGTCCGGTGCCTGATACGAATCAGGTAACGCTGAGATAAATTTGCTTGTTTTACAAATCTCTAAACTTCCGTAGTTTTATTATTTATTTTGAAGGTAATTCGTGGATAAAACCAGTTGACGTTGACACATTGTGCTGTGTTTACCTAGAGGCCCCAAATTTTTAATGATCATTTTAGGTTAGCAAAGATCAAAGTGGTTTCTTGGAAGATTTCTTGCAAAAACGACGAATGGAAATCTTTGGAGATCAGAAGAGCGCGAAAGTTACGAGGAATGCGTTTCCTTTGAACAATAATGTTTATAAGTTTGAAGAGTAAGTAATGTATTCATCTTTTGCTTGCATTGTAACTTGATAGCCGCTTCACATTTTTTCTCTCTAAACGCAAAGGAATTTCTTTAGTATTTTAATTTTTGAATTCTTCCCTGTTTAGACGTGATGTGAAAACAATTGACACCCTGCAATTTTCCAGTTATTCTGTTCTGGATTTTCAGAATGGAAGTGGAAATTTCTCACCTGATGAAGGTAGAGACTGATGACTAAAGATTAAACTGTATATTTTGATTGTATATTTTTAATTCATCTTTAGCAGTAAGTTACATGCAGTACTATTAACTGCATGACACGCAAGAACTCCCTTTACAAATGCCAGAACTCCCTTTTCAAACGTAAGAACTCCCTTTTCAAATGCCAGAACTCCCTTTTCAAATGCCAGATCTCCCTTTTCAAATGGCAGAACTCCCTTTTCAAATGACAGAACTCCCTTTTCAAATCGCAGAACTCTGTTTTCAAATGGCAAAACTCCGTTTTCAAATGCCAAAACTCCTTTTTCAAATGCCAGAACTCCGTTTCCAAATGCCAGAACTCCCTTTTCAAATCGCAGAACTCCCTTTTCAAATCGCAGAACTCTATTTTCAAATGGCAAAACTCTGTTTTCAAATGGCAAAACTCCCTTTTCGAATGGCAGAACGCCCTTTTTCAAATGGCAGAACTCCCTTTTTAAATGCCAAAACTCCTTTTTCAAATGCCAGAACTACCTTTTCAAATGGCAGAACTCCCTTTTCAAATGGCAAAACTCCCTTTACAAAATTTAGAATATGTTTTTGTCTTCCTATTATGTGAAACCGTTCAAACCTACAGCAATAAAAGTGAACTTCTATTTCTTTATTTTCGTTTTAGAAAGTGAAACTGACACACTGCGTTCTGAGTCGAGATTTTTGCCAGTCTATTCTCCTCTGAAGAAATCTCCAGGAAGTGGGTGTATTTAAAATGCTGTCTTATCGTTTTCATTTTTTGCTCAGAGAAGCAACGAGTTATTAATTGCGTTTGATATCCTCATTTTCAGGACAATTTCAAACTTCTCTATCCTGGGAAGCTTCGCCTCCGAACAACGATATGCCAAGCATGGCCGATGACCTCACGAACGTGTCCATAGACATGCCGATCATGACCGAAGAAGAAGCGAACAAGTTGATAAATTTAGCTGCAACAATCTTGCAATCTCATATCAGGGGTTTTTTGGTTCGTCGTAAATTTGATTATAGAAATTTCAAGAGAATGTATACAGCTGCAAGTAAAATTCAAGCGCTGTGGTAAGTTGGATCACTTTTAGGTTTTCTTTCCACGACGGTAGTGTCTTTCCCTTTACCACTATGACTAAAGTTCAATTCCAGCAATACGGATGACACTTACCGTACTTGAGTTAAATGAAGAAGACCAGTTTAGAACTGATAGAAATATTTTGTATTGATAAGTTATTATTATACAACTATTTTCTTCGGGTTTGTATAATTATGAAAGAATCTCACGATATATTTTTAGGAGAGGATATTACTTCAGACACTGTAGCAACCAAGGCTTGAACTTTAAAAATGAACTACGAGTCAGAAGACTTCAGAAATATATCTCCACCTTGTGTTTGATCATGCAGAAGTAAGATCATACTCTGACAGTTTGGAAATTGGAAAGATGTTTTATATAAAAGTTGTAAAAATTTAGTTTGTCTTGTTTTGTTTTGATAGATCAGAAAAACAACACGAGGTTGAAAAACAACAAATGTTGGAAATAATCACGTTACTTTACGAAAAGGTTAGTATTTCGGAGATAGTGATTTTGAAGGTATATTTAGGAAAAAATGCATAAATATTGTAAAACTTGTGTGATGATGCAATCAGTATTACAGTTCAACGAGTGGCCAAAGTTTACCAGTATATTATTTTTAGTTTACTCAGCTATCTGAAAAAGTGGAAAAACTGGACAGCTCCAGCAACGAAAGCAACAGAATGGAAAGAAGTGGTAAGAACTATTGAACTCGCTACTTTGGAAACTTAATAACTTTCAAAAATGGTCTTGTATCAAACATCAAAATGTAGTTGAGTTAAATTTAGTCTTTTCTTATTTTTTTAGACGAGTCAAGAAATGGTTTGGAAGAAACTCTACACCCGGTGTTCATTCCTCATCCACGTTTGTCAGGAAATATTGAGCAGAGAGAAGACGTAGGAAAGACTGATCACACATCAAGTATTGTACGAGGATTCCCTGAAGATGCTGGGTATGACTTGAAAGTGGACGTGGATTCAAAGAATGTTATTGGTTTGTGGGAAGATGTTGATTCAATAAATAACAAGAAGTTTGTTAAGAATCCCGATGATGGTACGGAATTTCATGGTGGAAATGTTGACGTTGATCATTTGGATTTAGGGGCACCAAAACAGGATATCATGGAGAAACGAGTTACATTGATGGATCAAGAGGATCATTCTGAGTGGTATAAGAAGGTACAAACGGTAGAGATTAACAGGGTGGAAGAGGATGAAAGATTGGATCAAGAGGATGATGCTCACTGGGATAAAGATTCGGAAAAGAGTGAGGATACCGAGGTAGAAGATGATAAAGAATGCTATTCTGAGGGTGCAATCGAGTGGAATGGTCATGAGGAAGGTACAAATGAGGATAGTTACGCACATAAAACATCCAATGTACCCGATGATGAATTATCCACTGATATTGCTGCTGAAGACTTCACTGAAAATGAAACGATGTCAAGTGAAATGAGTGAAGCATTTAATACTGCAAATGTTTGTTCACTGTTGGAAACTGTAGAGAGTGACAAAAAGCAAGGGATGGAAGAAACGTTTCGACTTCATGGAGATTCCAATGCAAGAGAGGTCTTTAAGAGTGTAGATGTTATTGCAGATGACTTTTCTGTCAGCTCTAGCGGAGATTTAAATGGCAAAGATAGTCAAGTCTATGACGATGACTTAGGAGAACAATTTGATAGTGGAAAACCACCATGTTCAAATATTGAAAATGATCAAGAATTAAAAAAAGATACAACAAGTGAGGAGTGTGATAAGCATGTTTCAACAAAGTCTGAAGACAGTGACAGTGACGTTAACAGCGATAAGGAACTTGATAATGTTAGCGAACATGTATTGAACTCTTCAGATGTTGAAGACAACGTTGCTGAGAGGGTTAGTGAACATGGAGGAAGGTCTGGGGGTGCGCATAGACAAGTTGAAGAAATTCAACAGGAAGTTCATGAAAGAATGTCAATTGATCCATCTGTGGACAGTCCAACTTGGAGTGAAAATGAAGGTAATGTTAAGGAAAACTATAATTCAAATGAAGCCAGGTTTAACCAGGTAAACATTCATGGTAACAGCCATGAAGACAAGGCTATGGAAGGTGATAATGGTGAACAGTTTGGGAAGGATTTGACACTCGATGAAGGATTTGTAAGCAAGGTTGATGATTCGATTGGGACAGCTGGGCACTCAGAATTTCGTGTTGTTCAAGATACAAGAGTAAAACTTGGTGAAGAAGCAGAACTATCTTACAAAAACCAAGAGATTGTGGAGAAACCTGCGATGACTCCATATGGGCACACTGAGAGAAAATCGGATGATTGTATTACGGGTGAATCTCTAAAAGACTCATTAGATCAGACCGCGTCCTTCTCACACGAAGATGACACTATTGTGGACTTCACTGGTGACTTACAAGAAATAATAACCGGTGAAGATAACAATGTTGACCAGTCTCTTGCTGGCGTCGAGAACAAAAACTATGTGGTGGCGAATGTTGAGAATAACATGGCCGATACGGAGAGTAACAATGAATCTTGTGATAGGTTACAACATGACGACACTGAAGATCCTCATTCAAACACCATCGAAATGAAGAATACTATCAAGGAAAGTGTTAAGAGCGACGAAGAGTCTGCCTTTGGTAACCTTTCAGAGAAAGAATCAGTGTCAGAAAGTACATCTGAAACTGAAATGAAAATCTCACCACGACTCAGGGAACGAGCGTCATCACTTTTATCCGCTCTTAAAGATGAGATCACTGGTGGTAATTCAAAGGATATACAATCAGAGCAATCTTCGACATACCTCCCGTCAGCTACGCGTACTTCTGGTGTTGACGACACAAAGGATAACGAACCTGACACAACAAGTGATATTTCTGCTTCTGACTCCCAAGAAATAACAAACGCCAAGAAATTATAACTTTGGAAAGGTCTTGCAACAAAATGTAGCGCGTTAAGATATACTGTAGTCGTTTCAGATAACAAGAGTGATCAAACTAATTTTTTCTGTTGTGAATAGAAATTTTAGAGTGATAATTTTTTTTTCAAACTTTTCTGTGTTGTCAATAGGGGATGAGATTGACACCCTTTGTAGAATATTTTGAAAGGTATTGCCTCTGGAGAATATATCTTTTGGTAATCTTTTGGAACCTCTTCCCTAGTGTCTATTTTCCTACATTAGATATTTACTAGAATAGAACTACAAAACCTATCACTTTCTGAGTACAATTTTGATAAAAATGTGAAAGTGTCTTGCAATCATAAATTTTAGTTAAAAGAACACTCCATTGCATTATACAGAGGTCAGCGCTAAACCACGCCCTGCTTATTTTTTAGTTACCAGTCCTTCGTTTTGTCAAACGGAAATTGCATAATTAATTAATGTACAAAAATTATGTACAATATAAAAAATGTTTTTATACTTGATGATTGAGCGATAAAATTGCAAGTAATCCAGGATTTTTGTTTCGAAATAGTAACACCTCAGTCACAATGGATGTTCATGTAATTGTAAGTAATGTATAATTGATATTTTTTTGTTTAAAGTTGATAGGAATGTTGGCAATTATAAACGTCAAATAAAACATGTATCATCATTTATCTTGGTTTATAAACTTCCCAAATTGCAATTGGCCAATAATTTCCCACCCATTAATGTTAACCTTTAGTTTTTGCACAAAGCTTTACTGGTTTTCTTTGCAATTAAAAAGTTTGAAGCACCTTGTGACATGCACAATAAACCCTTCCAGAAAGTATGTCACTATACAGCCTCGTTTTTATTATTCGGAAACTTGGGTTGAACCGAATGTCACATACATGAAAATGAGGCTCTAACCAGTGTGGAAAGTTTGTATCATGTGCAATTTTGATGCTTTCTATATATTTACTATTAAATTTTCAAATTCTCTGGCACCCAATTTCCAAACTTTCCAGTCAGAGCTCTATAGCCAAAATGATCTACTTTCCAGAAGGGTGTATTACTGTGTGTCATCTAAATTTTTAAAAACAGAATCGCAGGTTCAATTCCTGCCAGGGTTGCATTTTTTGCTTCTGTTCCTGGTTAGAATAAATATATAAATTTTCATGAAATTCGACAATTTCTGTCTACAGTACCCATCAAATAATCTGCCCATTACCTGCCTTAAACGAATTATCTCTTCTCATATATCATCTGCGTTTAAAATGAAAATTATAAACATACAAAAAGTGTGTGTGGTACGTCGTTAACATTTTTGGGCATGAACACAATACAATGTGTTTGTACACTTTGCTGACATCCATAATTATAACACTTAGCGAAGGCACTAAATGTTGTATTTATAAATTTATTATCTATTTTTTCTAGTTTTGAGACAGAAAATAATTGATATTTTTTATTTTTAGGCTGTACGGAATTTATAATAATTGCAGAATTTATATAGTTTTATCACTACTCGTCATTATGGGGCAAGGAACATCGGGATTAGTTGTTGGAAAGGCTGAGAAGTTTGACTCAACTTTGGAGTTTGAGCCAGGCCATAAAATATTTGCACAAACTGAAAAGAACAAGCGTACCAGAGGTACTGTGGTGTTTTGCTAGTCTTGAGTTAGGAATACTTAAAGTATAATGGCATGTTGCTGCAGCACACTAGTTAATGCATCAGTCATAATCAAGTCTCATTTCTGTGATCTGTAGTTTTCTGATTAACCCATTAATCTGCGAGACTCTTCCTTTAACAAGTAAAATTGTTAGACAGAGTACAACAATAAAGTAGGCACATTGTGGCTTATTGGGTAAATTATTGCCTCAGTCATATTTCAGTTCTTATAAGTTTGGATTAGGAATCCTCTTGTAGTAACACTAAGCCAAAAAGGAAATGTTGTCCTTTTTTGGAAGACTAATTCTATGGAGTTAGACTGATAGAGCTTCCCGATGTGAAGGTTACAATATTCCTGGAACATTATTGTAAAATAATTATTAAACTGTTTAAGCCAACACAGATTCCCAAATGGATTTCCAATCATCAGATGATAAAAGTGAGGAAATGCACAGAAGCAGTTCAGGAACAAGTATTCTTCCTCAATCTGTTCCAACCATGTTCAAATGGGAAAATGGTGGAAACATTGTCTACCTTTCAGGCAGCTTCAACGGTTGGAATTCTAGAATTCCAATGCATGGAAGGTATGGATGATTAGGGGTGGACTATTAGAAAAGTAATGGGGGGGGGGGCGTTTTTAACTTGTACGAATATTTTTTTAAATTTTTTGCTTGTGTCAATAATTTTTTTAAATATAATCCCTTGCACAAATTTTTTTTTTATTTCACCTTATAATTTTCCCTATTGAAAAGTCTCTGCACTAATTTATTTTGGTGCACAATTTTTTTTCTTCTTTCTGTTTCCCCTGCATGATTTTTATTTTTGCTTCCCCCCCCCCATCACTTTTCTAATGATCTGCCCCTTAAGAAATTGTACACCTTATACATCATGTTGTAATTAGCTGATCAATGCAATTAACCTTGTTTTAGTAATGGTGAATTTGTTACAATTATTGAACTCCCTGAAGGAGATCATGAGTACAAGTTTTTTGTTGATGGACACTGGGTGCATGATCCTAATGCAGTGAGTGCTAAATGTTTTAATTTTTTAAATATACATACTAAGTCTCGAGCTTGTAATTAAAGTCTACTCTGTGTTGCAGCCAACAACAAATGACAATTTCGGAGGCCGCAACAATGTCATCACGGTGAAGACATCTGATTTTGAAGTGATGGAAGCATTAGATGATGATGATCGTCAGTCTGGCTCAGGTATCACAGTTTCATCTCCTCCAGGGTCATATGCACAGTTAATACCCTCACATCATAACCCTGTTGTAATACAAGATGGTATGCATGCAAGTATTCCCCCAGCATTGCCGCCACATCTTCTTAACGTCATTCTCAATAAAGAGGCAATAGATGTTAACGAACCATCACTTCTGCAAGAACCTCATCATGTCTCATTAAATCATCTTTATGCTCTTTCTATAAAGGTGAGTGTGTGATCTTTACAAAATATAAATATTAATACCAGGCACCAGAGGTATAACTTATAACACTAGCCCAGGGCAAGTGATTATCATGACGGGCAAGTAAGCGTTTTATCTTGCTTGCCCGAATGCCCGATTAGGCAAGTTGGCCTTGCCACAAATAGCTGGGCATCTTTATGTGTTCATTGGAAAATTTATGTTTTCATTGTCAGATAAATTTTTTATAGTACATATACTAGTTGATTCAAATTTTGTTTTTGTGGGCCAAAGCTAGATCTGAGGCAGTATACTGTAACATGTTGTCCCCTTAATTTATACCACCTACCTAGGTACCCCAGTGGCCATTTGTCTGATGGCAAGTTAATTTTATTCAGGGCAACTAATTTTCATGTCCATTAGGCCAATCATGCAGATATATATCTGGTCCCGATTAACCAATCACATGCATGTGTATTCTGAACTTCTTTATTGACCGAGCTTGTCTTGTCGAAAACCTCTTGATCAGTGGTGATATATATCTTTTTGTTAGGAAGGCGTAGCTGTCCTTAGTTCTACCCAAAGATACAGAGAAAAGTATGTCACAACATTATTGTACCGACCAATAAAATAATGGATATTACCTCGCAATGTAATTGTGATGAAACTGGAGTGTTGTTTTTCTTGATTCATGCAAGAACTGCCACAAGTGAGAGCTATGAAAATGATTGAATTGCAATGAATCTGCATGTTTGTACTAGCAAATGTGTTGGTGGTGAAATATGAAGAACTATACTGTGTGTAAAATATTAGCATACATGAAAAAGACTGTTATATTAATGCACATATCAATGTTAAGCCCTGGCGGGCAGGGTGGTAGGGCGGGCTACCCATGTGATATTGACAGACTTGTGTTTTGACCACAATAGCTAGTCTGTTACAGGGGGATATGACAATTTTTTTGAAAAAGTCGATAAATAATCAATATTTTTTTCCAAAAAATTGTCAAATCCCCCTGTAACATAACCCCCACCCACCCCTCACCCCACCCTGATGCTTAGCATTGATAGGTGCATTAAGAAAATACTGCAACCTTTTTACCTTCATTAGTAAATGTATAAAAGATGTCCTAAAAGTAAGTGTGAAACCTTACATATATATATACAATGTATAACATACACCATTCCAGTATGAGTAGCAAATATTGGTATGTATCAATTAATGGGCCGGGGGGGGGGGGGGGTTGGTTACCTGACGGCACAATTGTCCTTCACTATCCCCTGTTAGCCCCTACTTAACAATGAGCCAATCACATCGCAGTGAATTGTAACCTGGCCTTGAAAGCGGGTTGTTCAAAAAATTATCAAGATGGCGGCATGTCGCAAGGAGTTGCAAACGTGTAGATCTTTTGAAAATGACTTGATTTCTAGTAAAAAATGAAGACAGGAGATCGGAATTTTGACAAAGGCTTCTTGTACAATGAAAAGGCTTTCCCAAACATGGCGACAAAAGGCCAAATCAACCGAGAAAACATCAAAACATGCAATGGTAAACAACAAATATCAAGACTCTAGTACACCAACCACTGGCTTGCAAGGTGGGTACTTGTTTCAGTTAAAATATACACTCTTGTTTTATACTTAAAGATACTCAATTTAAGATGAATAATTTTATGTTTTTATTCAGAGGGTACACCGCGTCGATCTCAGCGTCTGGCAAACTCCAAGTCTTTGAAAAATGACGTTCAGGATGTTTTGCAAGACATTACAGTTCAATGCAATAAAAATTCAGCCAGTAACACTGTCAAGGTAGTTTTTAGTTAAAATTGCTTTATAAATATCCAATAGTAAAATGTGGTTGAAATGTGACTTGTCATAAAATATCATGTTCCTTTGTCAGGGGAAAGATAGTTCAACTGAACAGTGTAGCCTCTTTAATTCATCTTTCGGATTTGATGCACAGGCCCTCTTGGCTGTGGATAAGATGGAGCAAGAACATATGAGGGGTAAGAAGAAACCTGTACCCATCCCTGGGCTATCTCCAATTATCCCTAACCCATCCCCAAGGTCCTCTTTACCCTTTACAACCACCTGCAGCAAAGCTAACGATATGCAAAGTACTCCTAATGAAACCACTCGTAAAAACATGGTAGGTCGTTCAGGATCGCTGGTTGAAACAAGTCGTGTGGTTTTGTCAGCGGCAACAAGTAGTATGGTGCTTCACCATAATGTTAAAACTCCAAGTGTGTCTGGAATGGTTTGTGTTTCTTCGTCAAAACTGGCAGACAATGAGAAAGTTAGTCTAGAAATGGCATTTAACAGCAAACCAACAAATGGAGGAGAAATGTCTATTGGGGAAATATCTGAAGGGGGACTGTCTAATGATCACCAGACATCGGGTACACATGACCAAGAAAAACCTGACATTAAAACACCTAAGAGACCTGACATAGAAACATCTAACATAAAGACACCTATGTTAAATGGAGGAGAAATATCCACAAACAACAGCTCAAGCACACAGAACAGCTCTCAAGGCTGTCTTACACAGGAGCAATGTGAACTGTCATCATGGGGTCTACCTGACAGTATTCTTGAACAATACTTGAAAATTGGCATTACTACCATGTTCGAATGGCAGGCACAGTGCTTACGTACTGGAAATGTTTTAAATGGAGGTAATACAGTGTTTCTGCTTTGATTGTTAATTGATTTACCCACCCTGCCCCCTTGCACCCACCTATCCCTCCTACCCACCTATCCCTCCTACCCACCTCACAGCTTCTCCCACCCACCTTACATGGGTGTTACCTTACAACTGTAAAATATTTTTATGACAGGTAATTTGGTATATTCAGCTCCCACAAGTGCAGGAAAAACAATGGTTGCAGAAATTTTAATGTTGAAACGAATCTTGGAAACAAAATGTAAAGCTATGTTTATTCTGCCCTTCGTCAGCGTCGCACGCGAGAAGATGTTTTATTTGCAGGTTTGTTGTGTTTCAGCCATTTATCGATTGCCTGGATTAACACTAAAAAATTATTATAGATACAGACAAAATACGCATGCCACAGAGATTTAACCTGTGCTCCGTGACCAGACGTGAGCCTATATGGCAGCAGTCAGGCTACATTCGGCAGGGGCGGTTAAAAAGCTGCAGGAAATTTGTTTGAATGAAGATTTGCTATTGAAAATTTGAAGGAAACCTTAACACCCATGTCCCACTATGGGCGCAACAACATATGGTTGACAGACATTATTCCTTGAATTTAAAACCATGGTCAGCTAGGACACTATATGTTTATGCACATGCAGATTTAGCACAAAAACCCTCCGTTGGTCTGCAGGGAAGTTTTGTCTCCAGGTTCTGCTCCCAGGAAGAAAATTCTTTCTTCCTGCCCTGACATTCAGTGGGCCTGCCCTATCAGGTTGTGCTGCGTCCTTCGTAATTCAGATTAGCTCTCAGCTAAAAGTAAGGATCAGGGCGCTTATATATATATAAGCGCCCTGGTAAGGATGAATAACTTAAAAATGATCACATAGACTAACTATCAGGCAAACTTCGTAAAGCAAGCTCGTCCAAACGGTTCATCCCCATCTACAGTATTATTAATAGACAACTTGCATGTTAGACTAATTTTTTATCTAGGCAAAAAAAGTAAATTACCGCGTAAAGAACTTATTAAAATTAGTAAAATTGCAAAATTTGGTTACGAAATGTTGTAAAATACGGAAAATATAGCATTGCGAAGTTTGCACATTTTGTATATGTTTGTATTACGTGCGGAAATTGTTACCATTTTGAGCCGAAAATGGTAACAATTTCCGCGCGTAATACAAACATATACAAAATAGGCAAACTTCGCAAGGCTATATTTTCCAAGCTTTACAACATTTTACTAATTTCATTATGTTCTTTTTAGCTGTGGTGTTTGATTCCCTTCTCTTTACTTAGATTAAGATTTAGTGTAACATGCAAGACTTTGTCCATTGAAAAGATGGAATTTTATATACAAAATTTGTCGTGAATAAAGTTTACATGATTACGCCAGATGACAAAGTACGAAGGAAAGTTTCAGTGTAAACCAGTTATAACCCAACTAAGCTTATTTCTGTCTTGAAATCCAATTTTAGCGCATGTTTGGTGAAGCAGGAATAAAGGTTGATGGCTACATGGGCAGTCAAGTTCCAACAAAGGGCTTTGGTTCCATTGACATTGCCGTGTGCACGATTGAGAAAGCGAACGGTTTGGTAAATCGTCTCATGGAGACCGGACAGCTACACTCCGTGGGAGTGATCATTGTCGATGAAATGCATTTGATAGGAGACACATCAAGGGGATATCTTCTGGAGTTATTATTGACCAAAGTTTTATACATGTCACAATGTACTGCAGGTGAGAACAATCAGCAGGCCTTAAAATATCTTTTCCAGGGCCGTCTGACAAAATGTCCGGTGACGTTGAGTTTGGGTCGGACATATGTCCGATGACCTTCAGTTCATTTTTGACTCGGAAATAAGTCTGAATGACCCAAATGAATAAACGGTAAATGTTGTAAAAATATTAAATAATTTGTTTCTTTCATACTTATTTCCAAGCCAAAATTAACTTGCTTTCCAGAACAGCAGTATCAAAACAACTTATCTTCGACAACTTAAGCCCGTTTTCCACTTCACCATTTCGCTCACCGCCCCGTGCTCGACTACGTTAAAACAACATTTCCAGTTGACCTTTTATACAATAGTACTCTGATTTTCCATTTAACACACAAGTTTCTTGTCCTGGGCTAGGGTACATTTTGATTTACGTTGGACAAAGCTACAGTTCGGTTGGACACCAATACACTCGGGTGAGTCGGGTCGGACAAACAATAAACCTCAGTTTCACTTAGGTCGGACAGAATGTCCGGTGGTTTCCTTTCTACGTCGGACAATTTTACGAATGGGTCGGACAATGTCCGTGACCGACCGATATTTTAAGGCCTGAATCAGAGGTGTAACTTAACACTTGCCCGCTTGGCAAGTGAATATCATGATGGACTGCAAGTGAACGTTTTATCTTGCTTGCCCGATTGGGCAAGTTGCCTTGCCACAAAAAGCTGGGCATCTTTAAATTTATGTTTTCATTGTCGGATATAAATTTTTCATAGTGCATGGACTTGATTCAAATTTTGTTTTTTGTGGGCCAAAGCTATATCTGAGGCAGTATAACATAGCCATATAGAGCAGTGGAGAACGGGTCGACATGTTTTCCCCTTAATTTATACCCCCTACCTAGGTGCCCAATTTTATTCAGGGCAACTAATTTTCATGTCCAACTTGCCCTGAGGGCAAGTGGTCAAAAAAGTAGAGTTACACCACTGACAAGCCATGTTACATAAGGCAATTTTCTGTGTGTATAGCGAGAAACGTCTATAATAATTTTGTTCAACTCTTGTAGATACCTTGTTAGAACGAAACGTCCAAATCATTGGCATGAGTGCTACTTTACCAAATTTAAATGTTCTTGCAACTTGGCTCCGAGCCGATCTGTATTTCACCAGCTATCGTCCAGTGCCTTTGACGGAAACTTTTAAAGTTGGTCCAGTTATCTACGATAGATCAGGCAATGTGTTACGTGAGTTGAGCCAGTCGCGCATGGTCAGCGGTGACGATGATCACGTGTTAGTGCTTTGTCGGGAGACCGTAGAAGAAGGAAATGGCGTGTTGGTTTTCTGTCCCACAAAGGCCTGGTGCGAGAAGCTGGCTGAATCTATCGCGAAATATTTCTATGCATCGGGTTCTGCAAAGACGGGTGAACCTTCGTTGGTGATGTTTGACTATGACGCACTGAAGGATGTGTTTGAGCAGCTCAGAAGTTGTCAAGTTGGGCTGGATAATGTGTTAGGCAAGACATTGCGATACGGAGTGGCATACCATCATGCTGGCTTGACGTATGATGAGAGAGATATCATTGAAGCAGGCTTTAGACAGGGCATTATTAAAGTACTGGTAGCTACGTCTACTCTATCATCAGGTAACTATGTTGACCACGCTGGTTTTTATTGAGTTGTTCAGTGAGCTCAGTCAAGCCAAGCAATTGTATACAGTAATTGACTTGCTGATTGATCAACCCTTCCCACTGACTGAATGACTGAGATACTCGCAGGTTACCTAGGAAAATAGTATTTAATCTCAGCGTTATTGTTTCAGGTGTAAATCTTCCCGCACGTCGAGTGATCATCAGAACTCCAATGTTCTATGGTAAACTTCTGGATGCTTTGGTCTACAAACAGATGTCAGGGCGTGCCGGGCGTAAAGGTGTTGATTCTCAGGGAGAAAGTATAATTATTTGTAAAACAAATGAAAAACAGAAGGCACGGAGTTTGCTTGAAGATGATCTAAAGCCTGTTGAGAGTTGTCTTGTAGGTAAGAAGATGCTTTGACTGTTGGAAGTTACAGTACTGCTTAGAAATAACCAAATAAAAACCGTGGCGGATATTCTATGGAACCTTTGATTTTCTATTTTGTGCCTTGGATAAACCATCGCAACCAAACTACAATCTAACCGCAGTCATACTGCATCTAGATTGCAACCAAAATACCAACGAAACCTCATCAGAACTGCAGCAGCCGTATTTTTAGGTTACTTTTGAATAGTACTGCAAAATTGCTTTACCTTGAAACTGATCACGTTCCGATGTCTTCTAGTAAAGAGAAGTGATGAAGATGAAGGGAATGGAATCAAGCGAGCTCTGCTGGAAATCATTGCCAGTGGTGTGGCGACCACACCTGCAGACGTACAGCGATATGCTTCCTGCACGTTCTACGTCTCGAGCAAAGAACAAGAAGATGGCGAGAGCACGAAGAATATTATCGCGACCACTGTGGGATATCTCGAGAAGAATGAATTTATAACTTTGAAGAAGAAAGAAGATGCCAGCACAAAGGTATAAATATGCTTACAGTTTTTCATTACATGTATTAGCTATGGCTGCGAAACTGAACCACATCCTGAACTGAAAGCTTACTTTGTAAGTTACTGCTTTGCAAGGCAGGTGAACAGTGCATTTAAGAGGCTTGGACTGGGGCACGAGTCAATCGCAGCTCAGTGTCGATAGATTCTCGTACGTACTATCAGCTTGGTCATGTTAAGAAAGACTTAACTCCATCTGCATGACTCACAATTAAAACACATACTAGCTAGCCCTGTTCTAACTTCTAAGTACAGTAGCTCGCTCAAGTGTGTGTAATAATGCACACGGTTCAATGTCTTAAACCATTATTTTCTGTGAGAGGCGTGTGTAGTACTAGTTCACCAGCTCAAAGCAGTATTCTCTCTTACAGGCAAACTCCTCTACCACTGAAAGGTATGTTCCAACACAACTTGGTCAGGCGACACTTGCCTCTTCACTCTCGCCAGATGAAGCCCTCGTTGTGTTTGCAGATCTACGCAAGGCTCGTAAATGTTTTGTGCTGGAAAATGAACTACATATATTATATCAGGTGTGTACATTAACTTATATGGACGGATAGTTTCACGGTCGCTAGTTGGAATGGTGTGGACTGTGGATCTTTTTTGTCTTTTGTGTACTTTAACAAATCAGTCTTCATTTCTTGCGAACTATATCGACATTATTCCATAGGGCATTGGCCATCTTGATGAATATGGTCGCAATAGCCACGCCAAATAGCAGGCTTTAAGGGAATCGATTTATAAGCCACATTTGTAGATGTCTTTTTAAATAAGAGTTTCCCTGAGCGATTTTGTAAATAAGTATTTTCCCTTTATTACAGGTGACGCCAATCTACGTGCAAGACCAGTGGCCTAACCTGGACTGGTATCAATATCTGCGTCTTTGGGAACGCCTACCGTCTCATATGAAACGTGTTTCAGACTTGGTCGGTATTGAAGAACGCTTCTTGAACCGTGCAATCCGCACTCGGCCTCCGACGCGTTCCGAAGCTCAACGACATGCTCTCCGAGTACACAAACGTTTCTACGTCGCACTGGCGCTTCACGATCTTGTCCACGAAGTTCCACTCGATACCGTTGCACGCAGGTATGGAGCGAGTCGTGGAATGTTCCAGTCACTACAGAGTTCAGCTGCGACTTTCGCTGGTATGGTTACTGTGTTCTGTCATAAGCTGGGTTGGAATAACTTGGAGATGTTGTTATCACAGTTTCAGAATCGTTTGACGTTTGGTATTGAACGTGAACTTTGTGACTTGGTCAGAATCTCAGCTCTGAATGCTTTTCGTGCACGAGTGTTGTATAGTGCAGGATATCACACCATTGCCGCTGTTGCTGCTGCCTCCCCTGCTGAGGTTGAAAAACATCTCAGAAGTGCAACACCATTTCAAAGCAACAAGAAGTCGGAGGGCGAGTCTGACTACGAGCTACGCAGACGCATGCGTGCTAAGTGCGTATGGGTGAATGGTGGGAAGGCGCTGACCGAATCTGAAGCAGCTCAAGAAGTAGTTAGGGAGGCTTGCGCACTTTTGAAGGAAGATGCTTTGAAATTAGGCGTGACTTGGAAACCTGGCGCGACAGTCGCTAGTGGTGAGCAAGATTCGAAACCTATTACTAATAATGACGTTTCTCGAAGTCAGAATATTGAATATAAAAATGGTGACAATCATGGGCAAGAGAAAAGTTCTGAAGATTTTCTGGCATGTAAAGTTACACAATCATTAGAAACATCGAAACTAAGACAAAAAACCTCTGCAAAGAACTTACAAATACCACCCTCGAACAACGTTATGAAATCGTCGACTAAGGATCCTCATATACAAGACAACAGGAAAGAAGGCTTATGTTCTGAAATGTCTTCGAAAAAAGGTGACAATGTCAATGACAATATGGCTGTTTCAACATGCAATGACCAAGTTTCAAAAGATTTTATTGCTACCACATGCAGTAATACAAGTACGGCACCTTCGTCGCGTCCAGCCGTGGGAAATTCTACAATATCTAGTAACGTCGCAGTTGTGTCGTTACCTGACCAGATAGCTGTAAATGAAAATGCAAATAAGACTAAAGACATTGTGTCTGAGACCTCTCAAATCCCAAGAAGTACCACTTTATCCAAAGAAGAACCCGTCCAAGGATCTTCAGTATCACACTCTGCATCCATCCAAGGATCTTCAGTATCACACTCTACCAGAACTTGTTCTAATATTATCTACACTGCAAAAGAAAACTCCAGTGAGGCAACCAATTGCACCAACGTTTCGCGTTCTCCGAAAGGCTTCACTTTGAGGAAACCCCTCTTTGAAACACATGGTGATACTTGCAAGAAGGTGTTCTCTAGCGTCAGAGAGTTGCCTAACAACAAAGAATTAACGTCGGATGTCGGATCGAAACCTTTGAAAGGAATGGGCCGGGAAACTCCAAGGAAGAAACGAGATAGTAGTCTGAAACGGAAACATTCTATGAGTAAAAGTCCCAAGGATGGCAATGGACCGAAAGTGAAATTAATGGATCCCCGGAAACCTTCTGGATATTCAGACAAGCAAGTGAATGCTAGAGAATCGATACTCGATCCCCCGAGGTCAAAAAGCGGAGTGAATGATCAGAAAGATAATTTCTATACAGACTGCTTGGATAATTTTAAGATGAAAGAACACGGAACTCCAAGCAAAAGAAAGGCTAGATGTGTTCTTCTCCTGGAATCTTCAACCGATAGTCAGAAAGTCTCTTCGGGAAAAGTACCAACACTGAGTAATAATAAAAAATATTCTAATCCAATTGAGCAAAGTCATCAAGTTTTATTACCAGTAACTAGTGAATTCTCAAACAAAATCAAAACACCGGAAAAAAAGATCACGTCTTCAGATCCTTTGGGCGAAAAACATTTTGATGTTGTAGATATGAACGAATGTATTACTATGGAAAAAAATAAGCCTAATTCACATTCTAAGTTTGAAAATCCCATAAGCGAAGTTACATCTAACCTCGGTAACCCTTTCTCATCAAACACTAAAACACCAACAGGAAGGCAGTTTGAAGTCCAAGATGAAAGTCCTGAGTTGATAACAACGGCTGAAACCGACAAAACTACACCAGCACTATCCAAAGTACCGTTTACTGAAATTGAATATAAAACCACCAGCCCTGATTTGTTAGTGACAAGCCCGGAACTATATTCTGAGGCGTTATTCCCCGACTATCAATCCCCTCAGGACCAAAGTTTTGAAATGCAAGTTGACAAAATGTCTGAATCGAGTGGATTTGAGAACCTGGATATAAGCTTGCAAAACTTAGCAGTCTCTCTAAAGGAAGAAGAGAATAAAATATTAGTCGAGGATAAGGAGGAAACGAAGCCTGGTGATGAGGTACATACTCCCTGTGGAGTTAACCTACAGGATAAAAGACCTGAGGAAAATATCACAAGCCTGGCGGCTATATGTACCCCTGGAATGTTTGACTCAGAGATGCTCTTTTCCCAGCTTACCCAAGTTCCCTTGGATAACAATAGATCACCTGAAGCTGTCATTACTCACCGAAACTCAGCCGAACAATGTCGACAAAATACTGAACAACCATTCAGCTTTGATAATTTGCAAAAAACTCCTGAGCAATCCAAAGGATATTCTGAGGAATTGCCAAATAGTCCGGGACAATCCAGAACAAGCCCTGAGCAGTCGCAAAGAAGCTTCGACTCGTTCTCATTAAGATTATCTCAGTCATTTGAGTGCGCAAGTGATTCCGATCTAAGTTCGAGGGCTCTAGCTGCAGTAGCTGCCTTGGAGGAAAAGGAAATGATTGCTAAAGATAACCAAGACAAAAAGGGATATCCGATGGATAACCACGACAAGGGAGAACATCCAGTAGATAATCAGGATAGTGATGGATTTGAGGGGTTTCAAGAAATTTCTAATATTAGTTTGTTGACATTGGCTGCTATTGAAGCGATGGATGAGGAATTACATCAGAATCACACATCTAATCTCAAACAGAAAAAGAATGAACCAAAGAGTGTGTGTGAATCACATGCCTCCCGCGAGTCGCGTGTTCCCCACGAATCTTCCTCAGCCAGTGAGAGACGGTTCACAGAAATCGAACAGCGTAGCTTGCCAACCAAGTCTGTGGTATCTAAATCCCACAGATCTGCACAGACAGCATTGTCCGATGTCAAAGAGTGTTTGAAAAAGTCTCTTACTGGATCAAAATTCCCTTTTGATATCGTAGACATTGCCAAAAACCGAAACTCCTTTGAACTTTTTGTTGAAAGCTGCAAAAGTAATTCATTTAGTTTTTCAGTTGCTTTGGAGAAACGGCAGCCTAGTGGATTGACTATTGGTAAGAAATTTAACAAAGGAGAAAAGCGTTTGCCTGCAAGACAAAAACATCGTTTAGCAATTGAAGCAGATAACTTGACAGTCGTGGGAGTTGCAGCTTGTTGGGGGAACGAGAGGGTATTTTTTTTGTCTCTTGAGGATGAGGGCAGTGGGAAAAGCGAGGTACCTTGGAAGGAGAGGATGGACAGCTTGCAAAGTATCATGGGATCGCATGCGGACAATCACGTGAAAATAGCCTTTGGGATGAAGGATCAATATAAGGTCAGTATTAAACAACCTTGTGTTGGCATGATGGAATCATTATCTTTGCTAAAATAACCTTGCTTTATTCCTAGAGGTCCAATTAATAAAGGCAGTCTCTAATTAGTTCAGCGTTTAGGAACCGTAAACTAACTTTATTTATACAGCACATCTCAGTCTGTCAGACTGTTCTCCCTAGAGTCCACTAGAGGTCATTTCTTGGTGATACAGGAGTAAACCCGGACAAAACCTGCAGATGTTTGCGCATGTAAATAGGTGGAGTGGTTAATAATTTCCACTGATTGTGTTTCTACATTTTCAGATTTTGTCGCGGGCATGTGGTGTCGTTGTTAAAGGTGAACTTCAAGATCCAAAGATCGCAGCATGGTTACTTGATCCTGGAGCAAAGGAGAAGAACTTTCTACAAATGGTAGAACATTTCTTTCCACAGAAATCAAACTTACTACAAGGTATAGAAAACGAACCCTACCCTGAAAATGGAGAGACGGGGGAGAGTTGAAATTTTCTGATGAAATAGACTACGAATGATTGAAAAATTGAGTTTCCTTAAATGAGTTAAAAAGGGAATATATCAAGAATACCCTTAAAATCATCTATTCTGAAAAAAAGGAACCTTTATATTTGCCAGGTATGATTGGTGGTTGCGGCTATGCAGGTTTAGGCCAAGCCACACAAAGTTCAGTTCCAGCCCGTGAAAGATCCTGTCTTGATGCAGTCTTCGCAAGAATGTTAATGGCTCATTTTCGTCCGATGTTGGAAGCTGATGGACTTTGGGAAGCCTTTACAAAGGTAAGTGTTTATCCCTGGGTTTCATGGGCACTCATATATACATGTAGTGTCTTCCAGTCTAGTGATCAATCAGCCCTGCGGTTCGCATTAATGTGCTTGCGCGAACTGTGCCTTTTATGAAGATGATGTAATTTTGCTTGTTTTAGATTGAAATGCCAGTGATCAATTGTCTTGCTAGAATGGAACTAAATGGTTTCGGGTTCTCAAACAGCGAATGCGAACAAATCAAACATGTACTTCGCGCGAAACTTTGCGCTCTCGAGCAAGAAGCATATGGCTTAGCAAACCGAAGTTTCTCTCTGACAAGCCCGGAAGAAGTATCCCGGGTGTTGTTCCTAGAGCTCAAACTCCCCCCTGATGGACATACTGATGTGTCACCCGGTAAAGCTGTGAGACCAACACGTGGTGGCAGACGTAAGAAGGTGAAATATTTCAGTACTTCGAAAGATGTCTTAGAAAAACTCATTTCACTTCATCCGTTACCTAAAGTTATCCTAGAATGGCGTCGTATAAACTCTGCTCTGACGAAGGTCGTGTTTCCTGTACAGAAAGAACAAGTGTCATGTGACCCACCTCTCAGCATGTCCCGGATCTTCCCCACCGCTCTGACACACACCGCTACGGGACGGGTGACTTTTGTTGAACCCAACATCCAGAACGTACCCAGAGATTTCGATATCAACTTACCCACAGTTATATCTGATACCCCTCCTAATGAGGACTTGGAGAGAACTAAACGCCACAAGGGCAAGGGGGTGTATGCCCCAAGAGATGGTTTTGAACCTTCCTCTCCTGGTCCACAGTTTTCTGTGAGTCTGCGCAGTGCATTTGTTCCGTTCACAAACGGGATCCTACTTGCCGCAGATTATTCTCAACTTGAGTTGCGACTCATCGCTCATCTTTCAAGTGATGGAAAGTTGGTGGGTTTTCTTAACGCCGGAGGTGACGCATTCAGAATGATCGCTGGGGAGATATTTCACATTGCTCAGGATCAGATTTCCGACGAGCAACGACAACGAGCGAAGCACGTGTGTTACGGAATTATTTACGGTATCGGTGCGAAAGCTCTGGGACAAACACTTGGCGTTGATGAAAACGAGTCTGCTTTATTTGTGGATGCCTTCAAGGCTCGGTTCACTGGTGTGCGTGCTTATCTGAAGAGAACTGTGGACAACTGTCGGCGGTTAGGGTATGTTACGACAATCTCCGGACGTAGACGATACCTTCCGAACATTCGATCGCCAAATGCCGCGGCGAGATCGCAAGCGGAGCGTCAGGCAGTTAATACAACTGTGCAAGGATCAGCTGCAGACTTGGTAAAACTTGCCATGGCGAACATCGACCGACGAATGTGCGAGCAATTCACTAACTGTTGGCAAACTCACCGACAGAAATCCGAAGACGAACTCGGTCCGCGGTCACCAAAATTCGGAAAACGTCGCGAACAGAAATTTCGTGGAGCCAACCTCGTGTTGCAATTACATGATGAACTGTTGTTCGAAGTGGTACAGCAAGATTTGTCAAAAGTTGTTGGAGTTGTCAAAGACGAAATGGAGGCCGCCATGAAATTGTCTGTTAAAATTCCGGTGAAAATCAAAAGTGGCAAATCTTGGGGTACCATGGTGCCCATTGAGTTCTAGACATCATTGTTAACTACACTATTGGTGGGTGAGAAGTAGAAGGTCATCAACTTATGTTGAAAATGACTTAAAAAAAGGCCTAAAAAATACCTGTGATTCCAGTTTGATATCGCGAAAAAATTAGGGTCGGTAGGTCGGAAATAATTTTTTTTAAATCTTTTTTTTCCATGGTTTTTTCAATAATTAGTGTGAGAACAGATGCCATTTTGGCAGCAGCCCGCGACCACCCGGAGAACATAGGGTCGCACGGTCAATCACATTGAAAAAATAATAGGAAATAATAAGCCAATAGGAACAAGAAAATAAAACGAAATTTTCCAATTCTATTTACTGAGGTCTACAACATGCTTCTCTCATTGTGGATTGTGATAACCAACAGTTGATCACCAACGGTTACACAATGGTGCTTGCTGAAGTCACCTATTTTTGGAATGTTTTGGTAGGGGAATTAGGATATCTTTTAATAATTAAGTATTTATTCAATAGAGTTTATCACTATTTTGTCTTTTTTTATGACAATGTACCATATTCTTGTAAATTGAATAATTTATTGTTTTTAATAATATAATGTAAATATATAACTATTTTTATATGCAAATTAAATATTTTTTTCAAAATTTTGACAGGTTTTGAAATCTATATTCAAAACTAAATAGTGGTATTTCCAAGTTTCTTTGAACTTCCTAATGTTTGTAGTAACTGATGTCTATAATCCATGATTTCTTTGTAGTGACCCTTAGAAGAAAGAAGCTGATTATTTTTCTTAGCTTCTACATGAAAACCTGAAGTTTTTAACTCGTACCATCGAGGGGAAGGTCCACGAATACGTTCCAATTCTGAAAGAGATTTCTTGTGTAGTAACCTGTCTTCTTCAATCTTTAACCTTTCCATTTTTAGTTTAGCTAATTTGTACTGATATGGGCTTGCCAAGGCAGTTAGCGTTCGACAAGATAGCATCTCATCCTCTGCATTTCTAAACAGCGACAAATCAAAGGATTCAATAGGTGTTTTATCAATGATCTCTTGTGGAGTAGGAAATAAAGATCCGTTCATGTTCAATTTAATCACAGACGCTTGAAGCGGACTTGTTCTTTCAAGATGGCTCAAGTCGATGTCGGTACTTTGGGTTCGATGGACTGGATTCAAGTACCAAGATGTTTCAAGTGGGTTGTCTACATGAATAATATCATCTTTAAATCTGCTCAATTCAGCTTCAGGGCCATCTTCAAACTCACTGTGAATGCTTACATCATCAGAATCATCACTTGCAGTGTCACTACTTAAATTGTTACAATTGCCTTGAGTTAGCTCCACCTTGCCAACTGAGCCATCCAAATAACCAAAGGAACCTGATCGGCTTAGAGTCATTTGACTGTTTGTTCGATATGTACTTGGTTTGGTTCTAGTAGCAGAGTAAGATTAGCGTATTAATAGGGTATCAGGGGTTTTAACAATTATGTGTTTACAAGCACTATATCATGCAGCAATGGTGGTCAACCTGCCCTGCTGTTATCAGAGTGAGAAAATAATGTTAATTTCATTATATGTAGGGGACTTGTATTTCAGTATTTGGAGACAAATTAGTTAATTCTTCTCATTATATGTAGCAGATTTGAATTTCAGTATTTGGAGATAAATTAGTTAATAATATTAAAATTAGTTAATAATATTAAAATTAGTTAATAAACAGAGTGAGATGTAGTTCGATTTTCGTGTTCCTACAGTTGTGAAGTTGAACACGATCTGCTGTTCTTTAACACTGAAACCCATCAATACAACAATGAAAACTTACTTTATATCACTTCCAAAACCATTCAGTACAAAATCCTCGTCTGGATTTCGTCGATGGGTTCCTTTCATTGGCAATGGACGTAAATTATAAATCTCACTACTGTTATGAGGCTGTTTATGACTTGCACTACTGGTAAACATTTTCAAATAGAGATAATTTTGGCATAAAAAACCCTAGAAAAACAAAAATTGGTTTAAAAATTAGTTTATTTTTTAGTTCGTTGACATAGCAACCAAAACATAGCGTTGTTTACATTATGAATATTGATGTATAATACTGGGTAATTAGGACTACGGTAAGGGTTATTTAGGGATACAGTTTGGGTCATTAATAGACAATGTGTGTGAAAATATGCAGGCCTGATCTACTAGCACCTATGACTAGCACCCCAAAATGTTCCTAAATATTCAGTTTTATTCCTAAACGTCCCTCATATGGGATAGTTTTGGATACTTGGGGTAAGAAGTGAATTTCCTTAATGTCCTAAATATCCCTAATAAAGGGGGGCAATTGTGGATAGTAAGGGTAATTAGCAGTAAATTCGTGAATATAGCTAAATATCCCCATTGGTGAGGGTAATTTTGGATAATTGGGGTTAGAGGTGAATCAATCTTCGAACGCCTATCTATCCTAATGAATCCTACATTCTTTCTTTTTCTCTGGTTTTCGTTTCGAAAAGCAAAATGAAGTAAGTCGTCTAAATCCATTTCAATCCGAGTAGAAAAACGAAGTACATCCTTCATTACTCATTATTAAAAAGCTTTAATGATAGTACTACTTTTGTTTGCTATGATATTACTGATTTAACCCTGATATTTAATATAAAATGCGGGTCATAATATGTCATTCATATTACAGAAGTACAATGTTTATATGAAAAATTTCGTATAAATATATGCACAGCATACGCCAGTCTGTAGTTAGGAACATGCTTGATTCTCTCCTTTTATATTCTTATACTATAAGTAGTGTATAAATTATTATGGGGTGTTTTTAGGCTAGAGGTGTGTAATTATAGTGGATACAAAATCTACCCAGGCCATGGGAAAAGATATATCAGACTTGATGGCAAGGTATGTGTATAAAGCTTATACATAGTTTGTTTTGTACTGTCAACAACATACATTTATCAAAGACACTGGAAAAAGAGTTTGTATCATGCAGCCAAGATCTTGGATGTTCAGTTTTGATGTTTTCGATGTATTCTCGGTGTGCATGTGATGTCACCACATTGTAAAATTAAAGGTACACAGCTAAATGTGTTCACCAAAAAAATTGGGTTGGTACTATTATTTTCTGCCTGGGTTACAGACTTTTAAAAATATTGCTGACATCACCATTATTTTCAACAGCGTCACAGAATTCTACACAGAAGTCCATCTCCATTGTTTTTTGCGTAAGCTCTATTTGTCATTATTCGTCACTCGGCAGGTACTGTGCAGAAGCAGTCCCCCCTGGAAATACTCAAAATGGCACATGTCCAGGGGGGTGACTGCTTCTGTTTACGGTACTTGCTGAGTGACGAATCATGACGAATAACACTTACGCAAAAAACAATGGAGATGGACTTCTGTGTAGTATTCTGTGACAGCGTTATACATAGATTTAAAAATACTTGGCAAATTTGTCAGCCATCATGGTGGTAAAAAATGAATGCTAAAATGACTTGAGCATTATTGGGTCATTCCAGAAAAGATCCATACTCCCCCACAGAGGAAATTTCTGCTGTCCGGAGGGGGAGGGGAGACAAAATTGTTTCTGACAATAGTAAATGTATTACGACATCCGAAGGGGGGAGGGGGTTAACTTCCAATTTCTTCCGTGGGGAGGTATGGATGTTTTCTGGAATGACCCATTGGATTTTTTTGTAAATATATAAACCTGTAATGTCACCAACAAAAATATTTGTTTTTACCATTTAGCATTCACCTAAAATCAGCAAATCAAGGAATTTTGCTTGAGCAGTTCTTGCTTGTTCTCACAATTAGTATTATTGTGAAGCAATAACTGCTGAAGCCTTTGGTGCAAGTTGAAACAGAAGCTAAAGAATTTTTACAACAAAAAGTTGCATACTGATTATGGTTTGTTAATGTTGTAGTGTTTCTATTTCTTGGATAAAAAATGTGAGCGTTCCTTCCTCATGAAAAGAAATCCACGAAAAATTTCCTGGACAGTGCTGTATAGGAGAAAGCACAAGAAAGGGTCAGTTGAGGAAGTCACAAAGAAAAGAACAAGAAGAAATGTGAAATTTCAGAGGTCTATCCAGGGAGCAACTTGGGAGAATATCCAGGCTAAACGAAACCAAAAGCCAGAAGTGAGGAAAGCCCAGAGAGAACAGGCAATTAGGTATGTATTGCTATGTATGTTGCTCAGGACCTAACTATGCTACAGAGGAATACAAGTCGTTTCACCCCCAAGTCGATTCGCCCCAAGTTGTTTCGCTCCCAAGTGGCTAAGTTGATTCGCTCCAAATTTTTTGGTACGGACCGACCTAAACGGTAAAGGTTTTGATTTTTTCATGTTTGCCGTTTGATCCACAATACTCACAAATATGGGCTAGTTTGTAAGAGGTCATTCATTAGCTATTGTAGGACTTGTAGGCAAACAAAAATTTTGAACAAAAAAACATGTTAATTTTATTACAAAACCTCATGTTTCAAACAAAAACTTTTTACAACTTGGGGGTGAAACAACCGGATACCCTACAGAGTTGGGCAGATATCAGGGGCACCAAACAATTTCCAAGGCCACATCAAGAGGCAGTCATGCACACAAAAGTTACAAAATAGGTATTAAAAGATTTTGGAGAATTTGTTTATATGAAGCACTCTCGGGGCATCTCTGCCATATACTATAGGATAACACCCAAAACGAGTTATTTCTCAATGATGATTTTTACCTACATTGCTTGAGGACAACCTGTGAGAACAATAAAGTGACTGAGAGAAATAACTTGTGCAATTAATCTTTTGGATGTAGCAATTATTAACCCATTATGTTGCATTTATTCTACTCTACCTGAAGCCAGACGACTTCCTCGTCAAGCGAGAGCTCTGGCACTCAATGGGTTAATAGATTTCCATAGTAAGATCAATTAACAAGGAAGTTCCTTAAAATTATTCTGAGCTAAACAATAGTAAACATATAGCAATAATAAAACTAATGAGTGGAAAATATGTTTAGAGCTGCCAAAGATAAAATTAGACAAAAGAAGGAAGTCAAGAAGTTGACAAAGGTACTTATTATGCATTTGGCTATAATTGGTCAGAATTAGTGTCATAAAAGATGTATAAAATGTTTCCTTATATGGTATTTTTTGAAATGTGATATAATGTATTTTTTAGGTACAGCAACAGCCTTCAAAGTCTAAGGCACCTAACAAGCAAAAGGGAGGTAAAACTACTGGTCGTGTTGGTGGGAAACGCTGAATGTAGATTTGCATTGTGCAATAAATCATCTGTATTTATCCACAGTTTTATGGGGTTTTTTTCTGAAAATGGCGGATTTTTTCACATTTTGTGCCATTTGTGGTGTCTTGTTTCATTCATAATTGTCTTGAGGGCTTTTCTTGTTTGTTTTGAAGTTTTTTCTTGTGAATTTTACAATGGATTGGTGATGCGGAAAGTAGAACAAATAAAGTGCTAAACTTGTTGTTAGTTTACAAATTGTAAGGATTCCCAACTTGCATACTTCTGTTTGAAGACATTCGATAAATATTTGCACAGGATACCAATATATTATCATGCAGGGAAAATTCTTTTTGTTTACTCTGATTTTTCTCATTTATACTAATATTTTGTTGTAATAAGCTTATAATTTAACACACTTTAACACTTCCACATCAATTTTAAATTTAATACTTTACAAAATTAAATTTTATTAGAATTAGCCTACAAATAATTACACCATAATCGTAGTCAATCTGTTTTAATTAATGATAAACTATCAATTTTTAAAAGTTAATCCCAATAACTTGAATCTAAATATTATACATGACTAATACTTTACATAAATATTATACATAAGTAATACTTTACATTAGGTAATATTTACATGGATAAATAGTAAATACGTGTCACACAATTCATGGCATGCTAGAATGTCTGTTGCGGCCACCAACTTGACAAAACAGCGCTTCTTTCTTCTTAAAACAAATGTCACAGAGGCCTTGTTTCTCTTCAGTCCCCATGTGTGGACAACCTTTTGTCACACAAGGTACCGTATTCATTGCAGATTTTTTTCGGTTTGGTGAAGATGGAGCTGAAGCACTTTTGTTTGGCATAGAAATCACCTGTGAAATAAAGATGATAAAAATAAGTTTTATGCCAAAGTATATTAATTAATTATTGAACACCCTCTGGTAATACACCCTTCCAGAAAGTATATCATTCGGTTATAGAGACTCATTTTCATACGTGTGATTAATTTTATCCAAGCCTTGCAAAAATGAGGCTCTATAGTCGAATGATGTTCTGCAAGGGTCTATTAAATTGTATTTACACTAGACTGAGCTGATTGTTTTTAATTCAAATTTACCTCATAGTAGAAAGGCTTGCGTTGAAAGTCAAACTGGGATTGTTCAGAACTGCTGCTCGCAATTTGAGCAACCCATTCTGCCTGTGCTCTGTCTTGCTCAGCTTGTATCCTCTGCATATCATACTGTTCTTGCAAGGCCTTTGCATGACATTGTGAGCAGAGGTAGTTGTGGTCTGCAACTGCAAAGAAGTTGCATCCATGGGTTATGCACTTTATTCCGGATTGTTTCATCTGTGGTGTTTGGTGACTCTTGCTTTGCTGGCGACTCATGGATTCCTTGTAGTGCTCGTAACATAATTGTCCATGGTAGGTCACTGCAGGCATGCTACAACCAGAAACACAACAAATTGCATAGTCTCTGTTCATTGCACTAGGCTGGTCAATATCACCAGCAGCATGCTCGTCACAGTAAATCTGTTCTGGATTTTGGAGACGATTGTTGCACATTTGGTCGAAGCAAAACAGTCTGGAATTTTGGCGAGGTAATGCTGGACTCTGTGGACCAAAATTGTTCTCAGCTTGCCTTTCATTTTTTGTAACTGGTCTTGCAGTTGTTGTCGAACTTGCAGTGGTGGTAATGTTTCCAAGATTAGGAGTGTGAATATATTTGATATAACAGTCATGACACTTGCCATGAAAATGAGCACATGCCTCTTTCTGGCAATTGCTAATGATGCACCTGTTGCTTGGGGGTGCAGACGGACTTACCATGCTGGCTCCTTGCTCCAGGATTGCACGGTACCGTGCAAAACATGAGGAGCAAAGACCTTCATAGTCTGCATTGGCAGCGAATGGACAGCCAGGCGATGTGCAGAGTTGAGGCTTGGTTTTCCTGCACTGGTGGCAGTAATCATTCGAGTGAGTCGTGTAATTTTCACAAACTGCATTTTTGCATTTCTTATGAGCACTGCAACATCTTGGAGTGTTCCGAGGTAGAAGCGCAGTTCCGTTACCAGGTGATGCGGCAGGATATGGTCTGTAATGTTGACCAGACAAGGAAAGTTGTCTTTCGGCAAGTTTCTCCAAGTAAACTTCTTGCAACGCTCGAAAGTAGGTCTTGAACATTTGATCAAAGTGGGCTTCTGGCTCTTGTGATTGCATGGTAGCCACAAGAATTGTTCTGGTGACTTCATTATTGGTGTATTCTACCCTAGAACAGTTCAGATATTCCCGCAATAATCGGTCCGAACTCTGCTGTTCATCTGGTAACAAGAAATGTAACTGCATAGGAGAGTCGTCATATTGCACTAACGGTACCGCATTTTTATTTCTTTGTTGTTGGAACACATCTTCACATGTTATGCTGCCATCTTCCGTTGTTACGAGCGACATAAAGTGACCTTGGTGATAGCCAATCACAACAGGAGATCTGACACAATCTACTGAGTCGCACAACAACGGCAGATATATGCCACCTAGGCTGACATCTGCAAGTGACTCATCATAGTTTCCTCTGTGGATGTTGTCACAAAGAACCAGTATTGGTCGTCGAAGGATGTTGGCCAAAGCGAAAATGTGAATCTCTTCAAGTGCATTGAGAGTGTGGGTCTCGGAGGATCTTGTTGTTGAAGCAAGTTCCATGGTTTTCTTCCAATCTTCATCCCATTGCTCACTGCTGCAGTCCACTGGACTCCCATTTTGTTCCTCAAGACGTTTCTCTTGCTCAAACTGCCATCGCTTTCTGAACATCTCTAAAATGAAAAATTGTATGAATTATGGGCGAATTGCAGGTCAGATTGTCCTCTTGAGTTAGACGGAGGAAAATACCAAAGTATTGATTGGAGTGCATTGCAGCTTAATAGGTTAAGAACTATGTTTATATAAATAGCACCAACATAATAAAGGAAGTTTGTAGCAGAATTTAGAATATTTCGGTAATTGATTCTTGCACTTAATAATTGTTCTCCCGACATGATAATTGAAAACGACTAATCAGGAAGTCTACCCATTCCTCAAAGTTCCTTTGTTCAGAAGAACATGAATAGCTGAAAGTCTGAAACAGGAAGTTTACTTTGTTATCCGAAACCATCTAATTCCTGTTGCTGTCTTCAACAGCAGTATTGTGTAAATTCCAGAATAATTAGAACAGCAGGAAAGATCAAGAAACAACGATCGTCATACCAATGACCAAATAAAGCTCTTACCCAAACCCACAAGAAAATATTTCAAATAATCTACCTGTTTGATCTTCAACAAGAACTTGATAGACACTTTTTCTCAACGTAAGTCTTCTGTCTTGTACAGCCCACATACAAAGTGAGGCAGCATGCATCAAACAATTACCATCTCCCAGAGTTTGTAGAGGCAAGAATTTTGGTAACATCAAACACCAGTTTACACATTTTGCATCTTCCAATTCTTGCATGAGACCAAAATCAACCAATGCCGATAGCAAGAATTTACGAAAATCTTGATCAAAACGGGTGAGGCTAGGCAGGATGAAATCGTGTCGTGGTAATTGAAGGAAGAAGCGATGTCTGCTTCTGTCTGCTGGAATTGTAACATCCCGTTCAATTCCATCACGGATTGCAGAAGATGTATTTATGTCTGTCAAGGACATTGTCCTTTGTAGTTGCGGGCTATCCATTCTTTAATCTAAAATGTTTATAGAAGACATCGATCAGGAAATGGTATATAAATTAAACTATGAATGTATATTGAATCAAACCAAAACAGTTGTCATAAAAATCTCTTTTAGTTTTGTCCTATGGTAGTCCAATGAATTAAAATTGTCCTGGGTAAATAAAACGATATTTATGAAAGAACAAAGGCGGTTCAATACAGCCTTTATTACTTGGTTGGAGTCGAACACTTCGATTCAATTATTCAACAGCCGATGGAATAAATTTGCCTCCAAATTTGCTTCGAAATTTGCTTCGAAATTTGCTAAATTCTTGACCGTTTCCATCTAGAATCTTCTATGTCACATAATACTTTTGTAATATAAATAAGCTTTAAAGTATATAAATATACGTTAATTGAAGCTTACCTTTTATATGTACTTGTTGTTCCAGTTTCGAAATGTCGTTGAATCTGACTTGAAACGGACGTTCTTTATATATATAATGAAATGTCGCTTCCTTTTAGGAACACTTAGCTTTGTTTCGTAATACCTAAGGAAAGCCAACCTGAAACTTGGCTGGGAAATGAAATGTCTAAACTTTTATATAAGCAAAAAGGAACGAAAGTATCTGTGGTTTAGTTTCGGTATGAAGTTATTCCCCGAAATTTACAAATATAAAACTGCGGAGCACGGAATGAAAAATTCATAAATAAACTATGATCGCAGAAAAATTCCCTTTGTAAGGGGAAATCCCTTCGCATACGTAATCAAATGATGTCACTTCTTGCATTTTCTTAGGGGGTGGTTGTAAGGTTGGCATTTTCTACATCATTTTATGTTGTTTAAAAATGATTTTAAAGCTTGATATTCGATGAAAGTGTCAAAAACAATTATTTTAATTGTGATAGAGGTGTTGAGTTTAGAATCATAACATATTATTTCAAAAAAATTGAGCTGAAAATTTAACTCCCAGCTCTACCCTGGGTTACTCAAGAATATTCAAATCGTTTTTGCCCGCACGTTCGGGCAAATCCCGTTTATTTATAAAAGCGAAAACATGACATAAGTTATTTATTTTGAGTGACTATACCAATTTTTGTAATATTTGTTTATGAAATTTACCGGAATTAGTTAGTGTTACCACGAAGAAGGTTTATTAAAATGTTCCTCAAATAATAGTAGTAATGATGAATGGCATGAATGATCCAAGGCCCAAGGGGAACTTTTTATAAGTTCCCAGAAATAGTACCTTTCTGACCTTTCTGACTTGTGTACAGAATTATTAATAAAGATTCAAAAGAATTGGAAATTCAAGTCATTAAAAAAAAAACGGACATATCTTTTGATTATCTTATATAAAATGCCTCCCTCCCTCCCCCCCCCCTGGCGTAAATGTCTCGAGTAAATATGAGTGAACTTTGCACTTGTTTCAGGGGGGGGTGGTGTTTGCTATGAAATTAATTTATAGACATTAATAGATAGATCTTGAAATTTATAATGGCCAGTGAAAAAGGCAAAGTTGCTATCATAGGCAGGTAAAATATAGAAATTTCATAATAGAAAATGTGAATTTTTATAGCAATATATGTACACATTTCATAAATATTGATTTGACTGATGATTGCATAATATTTAGCAATATTTTATTCCTACCATATTGTTGTGTTTTTAGTGGTTTGATTGGCAAGTCTTGGTCAGTGGTGAGTAAATAAATTACTACAGAAGGTGCTTTCTCAATATATGTACAATCCTATCCTAAACAGTCTGTGTCAGTGTTGGTAGCAAGAAAAACACTAGAGATATGGATCTGCAATGCTACCTTAACCCTGTATATTAATTTATGTATAATAGATTTTGGTTGCTCGTATATCAAGAAAGTGCCCAAAAAACTCAATCTCTCCCCCACAGAGGTGTATAAACCCTGAAATGTAAGACATCCAGACAAGGTGTAAATGTGTGCTGCGTTCGCAGGGTATTATTAGGTATTGTTGAAGAATATTGTCCCATGATGCGGGTATTATTAGGTATTGTTGAAGAATATTGTCCCATGATGCAGATGATATAGGGCAGATAGTCTGATTATAACTCATTAAGTGGCAACACTCTCCTTGACGAGTAAAGTAATTTGGCATATTAGACAGTAAAATAATAAATTAGGGTGCATTGCAGGGCACATTAATTAAAGCTGGTTAAATATTAACTTACATTAGATAACAGTTTCCTTCCTTAGTTGATAAATCAGTTAGTTGGTCATTTGTTTGCAGAATGCCTGAATTAGTATATAGTTCATGTTTCAAACACACATTAGTCTAAAAATGAAGTCATTCCACTATAGCTGTTCTGTCGAGCTGGATACGAAGTGTATTTATATGATATTGATGAAAAACAAGTATCAAATGCCTTGTCTGGGATTCTTGAATCTTTACAAGAGTTAGAAGGCAAAGGATTGCTAAAGAATTCCAAAATAACATCTGCTCAAGAGGCTCATAAATTGGTTCATGGCTGTAGTGATATTGCAGAAGCCATTGAAGGAGCAATTTACATACAGGTTTGTAAAATTAATATGAGTATTCTTATGTTCAACATTGATATGTAAAATTTCTATCAATCTTAAAAACACAATTTTTGTTTTCTAAAGGAGAACACTCCTGAGAATGTGGATATAAAAAAGAAAGTTTTTGTGAATCTTGATAATCTTGTGAAGAATGACGACACAATTCTTGCAAGTTCTACATCTTGTATCGTACCTTCACGTTTCACAGAAACACTCAAGCATCGCAAACAATGTATTGTGGCTCATCCGGTAAGCTGAAAATTTGAACTTAATATAGATCTTTTTGAAAGTTATTTTTAATTAAGACAGTGTCTTTGGATATTCCAGACTGGAAACTTGTCTTTGAACTAAGTTGTTTCATTGAAATCAACTCCTGGCAATTAATATTATTATTATTGGCACAATGCACTCCAATACACTCTTGTATTTTTACAAAAATTAGATGAGAATTAAATTGACAGAACGTTTCCTTGCTTTTCTGGGCTGCAAGAACTTGAATACATAATTAGCGCATGCCTCTAATTTATGCATGAATACTTGACTAAGTTGACTTGATTTGCTGGTGGAGGTAATCCAGTCAGTGCCTTTAGTTTAATTTTGTCTCAGGCCAGATGATTGTACTTGTACAGGGAAAAGCTAGAAACAGTTTTTTCAAAACTTCAGGTGAATCCTCCACATTATGTTCCGCTGGTTGAGATAGTGCCGGCACCCTGGACTGAGAGCTCGGTTGTTGAAAGAACCAGAGCAATTATGAAAGATATTGGTCAGGCACCTGTCACATTGAATAAAGAAGTGAATGGATTTTTACTGAACAGAATACAGTATGCTATTATTATGGAGGGATGGCGATTGGTTGAGGTATGGTGTGTTCATATCTTGATTAAATTTTGGAACTGTTTTACTTCTGAGCGCCCTAGGCAGACTAGAATATCTGTGTAAACACTAGTGTGCCAAAACAGGGGTCAATATAGTAGAATCAAAACTGTAAAGTTTTGAAAACAACAGCAGCTTGGCGTGTACGCACCTACGTACCTATTTTTATGTTTGTTTTGCAGGATGGTGTATGTTCTCCAGAGGATGTGGACACGGTTATGAGCAAAGGACTGGGATTGAGATACTCGTTCATGGGACCATTTGAAACAATGCACATGAACGCTGGAGGTCAGTGGGTCTCAAGACATTTCAGGGCAGTAGGTGATGGTCCAGAGATCACTGTTGACACTCGTGGAGCTGGCAAATGGGCAATTCCAGCTATTTGAAATTCTGCTATTTGAAATCCCAGAACTTCGTTTTCAAATGGCAGAACTCCCTTTTGAAATGCCAAAACTCCGTTTTTAAATCCCAGAACTCCGTTTTCAAATGCCAGATCTCCATTTTCAAATGCCAGATCTCCATTTTCAAGTGCCAGTCTCCATTTTCAAATGCCAGATCTCCGGCATTTTCAAATGGCAGAAGTTACGGGCCTTAACAAATTTTTGCACGGATTTCAGGAATTTTGGACTACTGTGAGAAATATGGCAGTAATATTGAGAAGATATGTGAAGAGCAAGGTGAATCTAGACAGCTGCATGATTCAAACACTGCTCAGGTCGTTCATGACGCCATGTGTAACGCAAGTGTCCCTGTTGAGAAACTTGAAGAACGCAGAACGTGGAGAGACAAGCGCTTGGCAGCATTAGCAGTACATCAAGCTGGCCAGGAGGACTGAGAATTAGTAGGAATTTAAATATGGCTTTGATTAATATTAACAATTCTAAATCACCTTTGTATGGCAATTAATATACTAGTGATTTTTATTCAAAACACCGTCATTCTTTAGTTTGCAAAGTACCGTTAAAACATGCGTATAGGCTAGGAGTGTTTTATCATATTTAAAATGGGAGTACGCGATAGTATGTGTATGTTAGGACTTAAAAGAGCAATTTTTAAGTCATAACATACTAACATACGCAGCACGAGCATTTTATTTTTAGTTCTGGTAAAACCATAGAAATATTGGACTATTATGTCTATTATTTCTATGGGTAAAAGTAAAACACTGCTACAAGTGTTTTGAATAGCTTCAAACACGACTACAATAGATGCCGTCTCATTAGTATTCTTTATATAAAGAATACTAATTAGGATGGACTTTTATATAAAGAATACTAAAGGCTGCATTCCAGTTACGCGTTTTTCATACGTGCGTACACGCACGTAAAAGTTCAGTGAATTCACTTTACATCCTACTTATGAAATAACTAAATTTATAAAAGGACAGCATTCAGTTTCGTGTATGATTTAATGTGTATTTGTTAAGGTTATTTGCACTTATATGAAATTTTAAGCGAATTCAACTTTTACGTGCGTGTACGCACGTAT
>CACRXK020002364.1:0-44143 GCA_902702795.2 Paramuricea clavata | reverse complement strand
GTTAGATGGAATTTTAATTCCAAACGAAGAAAGATCTTGCAATGCATTGTTCGTCACTTTTGCTAACGTTGTATAATATGAAGTAGTTCAAATTAATGAAAGTACTCATGGTAACGCTGTCATATCTTTCCCCCATGATTTTTCGATATTTTTCTACAGAATGATTTCTTCAATATAATCTAGTGAATCCCCGTGAAATACAGTGTATAGTACAATGTTATTGGACATTCTAAAAACTCCAAACTTAAAACGTTTTGAAATGTTCATAAGCGGCATTCACTGGGCATGGTATGTTTTATAATCTCGCTCATTACACTCTTGAACAATCCGTCATATTTTAAGGATCAGTAACCCGTCATACTTTTGAGGTCTGTGAGATGAATATTGATGGCATTTCACTCCGTATAGCATTCCTTTTCCCGTCTGTAAATAGCTGAAAATAGTATTGAACGGCTTGTGCCTGTGCCAATATGAAAGCTTCGGATTGATAGGAATGCAACTACATGAAAAATACAAGGAGAACTTTGACGTTTCGAGTGAGGGCCCTTCGATCGTCCTTGTATTTCGCTTCCCTATCAATCCAAAACTTTCTTTTGTGAATTGAATAGCTGAGCCCGGGATTAGTACCTTCGCTACGCGGTGGGCGCGTTGCTCGGCGAATATGTATGGCATAATATTAAGTAAACACGCGGTATTTTCAAACAAACAATTGTAGAACTATCGCCATGTTAAGGCAGAGAGGAACGTCTTAGTTTTGCAAGTTATATTGAAGAAAACACTATTAAAACAGCACTGCAAACATTTAAAAATATTTCGACATACTAGTGGAAACACTATATTTAAACTCACTCTTAAAATATAATCATGTACACGGAAGCTATAGAAGAGGAAGTTGCTTCCTCCACAGGCGTCACTATATGCATGGTATCGTAAAATAATCCACACAATTTGATAACGAAAAATATGCATGCAGTAATGTAGCCTGCGTAGCAGGCGTTTATTTGCAGCCGTACATGCAGCAATGACGCATCATTTTCCGACAATCATCATGACTGCACGCAGGGGTGGCGCCAGGAATTCCCCGGCAAAGGGGCTAAGGTCCCCAACAAGGGGGCTGACGTTCGTACAACCAAAAACGTTTCTCGGGGCGCAGGCATGCATTCTCGAATTGCATTCATGCATTCTCGAATTCTCTCCCGAATTGCGCTAAAATACAATTGTCTTCACCCTTAAATTAAAGTTGCCACAAACAATATAATCAAAAGTGCCATCAAATCGTTTCGTGAGAAACATTCGATAATATTAACAGAACTGATTTACGTGTCAAAACTCGCCGAATAGTTCTGTAATCATATTTTCCATGAGTACTGAAGAAACTTCTTGGAAACGTTTGCACTCGACGCGACAGTCTTTATAAAACGTTCTTCAAAACTTGTGGCTAAAGTTAACTCCATGCACTAGCGAATGTCTCGAGCAGTCAAGTTTATTAAAACTCATATCTAAAATTTAGAAGGTGAGTCAACATTCCAAATTTTCATGAGACAAGTTATGTAAACACACACATCAGAAAAATATCAAAATATAAATCAAAGCTACCTTATATGTAGTTAAGTGAAATTTCCAACCCGTTAGTGTTGTATAAGATGGTTTCGAGTGCAATTTGGCCGATAAAACATGCACGAGTGAGTTTTTCAAAGACCTCAAAATAGCACGAGTCCGAAGGACGAGTGCTATTTGAGGTCTTTGAAAAACTCACGAGTGCATGTTCAGTACCCAAATTTCACGAGAAACCATGTTATTACTTATTAATAATTTACATAAAAACCACTAATTTCTAATATTACAACCAGGAACACTAATTTCTCGAGTCCCTAAAGAATTATAAAGGCCAATCCCAATCACCAGGCGATTATCAATGCTCAAAGAAGCTTCACTTGAACTATTTAATTTGATGCTGCGCCAACCCCCAAAACTCAAAACTTGTGCGCCAACCTCAACGTAATTGTGCGCCAGCAATCCATAACTCACGCCGAAGATCTTCCTCAAAACATGCATAGAATGCACCCTTGCGCAAAGACCGTCGGGTTTTAAAGCAATTATAAAATCAATATTTAAAACAAACTTACCTTCGTTAACGTCGGCTCCCTTCTTTTAGCCGATTCTTTCGCCCTTTCTTTCTTTCTGAGAAAGCTTTTGAAATTTAGAAAATCTTGCAAAAATGCGAGCAAAAATGAAATATATTTGCAAGAAATTTATCAATCATCAAATCAACTCGAAAGTTTATGCTCGAAAGTTTATGCTCGAAAGTTTATGCTCCTTTAAGCGAAAGTTTATGCTCCTTTAAGTTTACGCTCGAAAGTTTATGCTCCTTATGAACAACTCGAAAGTTTATGCTCCTTTGATCACTACGCACATTCACTTTATCAATTAACTTGAAATTATTCATTCAAAACATAATTATTTGTAAAATTTTGTATACATTTTTTTTGTTTTGTAGATAGTGCAGTTCCTGAATAAATCTCTAAATCTCTAAGATTTAAATGTTTGCTATTTCGCTGTCGCCATGCAGTCGTTATAATGCAAACTTTAAATTGGACCAATCAGTGTCCGCTATTCATGACAGTCCGCCATTGAGGTGGATATCTTTGAACTATATTCAACGCGCAGCGTTGATCAGGTGGATATCCTTGAACTATATTCGCCGATACGGAGGTGACTAATTATTTTCGCATGTAGTGGCCACAACAAAACAAATATATGTAAAAAAAAAGATTTTCAAAACAATTTGTACTTCAGCTCCCGTAATACTGTAGTTATAAACAGAACAGTATTTACACACTTTTAGTAATTTTATTCATTAGAACTCTACACACTGTTAAACAAAACCATCCTTTCTTCATGTTTTGCGAAATCGCAGCTTCGCTTAGTACAAACACTTGCTCGTCTGTATATATAAACTAAACGAAATGGGAAGCCTTTTAAGCCCATTTTGTTTTTGTCCTGAGGTGAACAGTGCAAGGATATATAAGCAACCAATCAAATTGCGTGAAAGCATCATCCACCCACTTTTGATTCCTGATGATGACTGCAAGCTAGTCGAAACGTCGAATCAAAATGTTAACCGTTTTCGGAGTGTCCATTGTTTTGTATTTTTTTAAATTACTCAGTGGTAACCGTAATTATTCACCTTCTGAATATATATGCTATGCTGTTTTATTTATTTTGCATGCTGAACAAATTAGGTCTTTCGCAATTTTCTGTACATTACTGAGCAACTTTTGGGAAAATTTTGACTAAGCATGCATTTAAAGCTATTGCATGGTTTCACTCTATCAAACTCGTATATGTAGAAACTTAATATCTATTAATATTTCTATTATTGCTTTACATTACTATGTATATAGATAATAGCTTTATCGCTTCCTTTATTAATTGAACATGCTCTTATCACACTGATTATTAGATCTCTACTCAGACATTAGTATTTGCGTGCATTACCATGCAAGTTTAACAAAAAATATTGTCTTTCGATCAAAAGATTCTGCGTAAGCGGGAAAACTACTTTTATTACAAATAACTGTATGTATTTTGTATAGGTAATAGCATGGTTTCGAGTGCAATTTGGATATAACATGCACGAGTGAGTTTTTCAAAGATCTCAAAATAGCACGAGTCCGAAGGACTAGTGTTATTTGAGGTCTTTGAACAACTCACGAGTGCATGTTTATCCAAATTTCACGAGAAACCATGCTATTATACTTATTAATAATTTACATAAAATTGTTCGAAACAATTGTAGTTTTAACTTACGCGTTTATAGCGAACATTCCACTGGCAAAGTTTTCCTGGCTTTGTTATATCACATTATACAGCGCTAAACAGCTTGAAAATTCCACTCAACTATATGTAATTTTTGTTAGTCTTGTTTAAAGTAAATGCTTTCCATTTAAAAATAAAGATAAAAGCTATATTTTCCACGCGAAGGCAACTTTTACTGTAGCGCGGCGCCATGTTTGTTTTGTTTTAAAGCAATCTGTGACCGTTTCTTCTTTAAACTAAATTGCTTTAATTAAACTGATTGGTTGATTTAATCATCACAATGTTTTTCCACCAATCAGATCAGTTTGTTACAGATTTTTGCACTGTGATTACAGAAAATTGCACTGTGATTACAAAAAATTGCACTGTGATTACAGAAAATTGCACTGTGATTACAGAAAATTGCACTGCTGTTTCGGAAATCTGCCCTGAAATCAACCAATCACAGTCGAGTAATATCTTTATGTATATTATTAACTAAATAATAAAATGAACAAAAGGAGTCCTGTGCCCCCGTGCCACAGTTAAAAAACTTGAATATATAAATCATCAGAGTACTATATCATGCACTTTTAAACTCTTATATAATTATATTAAGCGACTATGATTACTATATGAATATTTCAATAAAATGCACAGAAAATAGTCGAAAGTGCAATTATGAAGGTGGACTTCAATGATCTGGATTCTTGCACTTCACTTGGTGGAATTAATATTAGAATGTCAGGGTTTGTAATCCAAGTGAGAATATATACATTTTAAGACCTAACCAGGAACGACTGCGAAAAATGCAGCACAAGGTCTTCTGGTAGGAATTGAACCTACGGCCCAGCGATTCCGGTGCAGCGCTCTAACCAACTGAGCTACAGAGGCCAGCTGTTAAGCTGTAACCGTAAGTTCATGTATACATAGGTAATCGGGTGTGCGGGTTGTAATAGGGTGAGCTTCAATGATCTGGATTCTTGCACTTCATTTGGTGGAATTAATATTAGAATGTTAGGGTTTGTAATCCAAGTGAGAATATATACTTTTTAAGATCAGAGGACCTTGTGCTGCCAGAGGACCTTGTGCTGCATTTTTCGCAGCCATTCCTGGTTAGGTCTTAAAATGTATATATTCTCACTTGGATTACAAAACCTAACATTCTAATATTAATTCCAACAAGTGAAATGCAAGAATCCAGATCATTGAAGTCCACCCTATCACAACCCGCACACCCGATTACTAGCTATATCTACATGAACTTACGGTTTCAGCTTAACAGCTGGCCTCTGTAGCTCAGTTGGTTAGAGCGCTGCACCGGAATCGCAGGGTCGGAGGTTCAATTCCTATACCAGAGGACCTTGTGCTGCAATTATGAAGGTGAATATTATATATACTATAAATATATGAATATATTATAAAGGAAAGTATATATATACCACAGTTCAAAAGACTTGAATATATAAATCATCAGAGTACTATACCCATTAAACTCTTATATAATTATATTAAGCAATTTGTCGTTTTTTCCCAGTCCAGAAGCTGTCGTTTGTCGCTCTTTTTTAGATAGTCTGTCGTCCCTTTTTAAAGAATGTCCCCTGTCGGTCATAATCCCTTGGTGGGCCTCATTACTATAATTTATGAATATTTCAATAAAATGTACCACAGAAAATAGTCGAAAGTGCAATTATAATGCAATTGTTATATATTAAAGATGCCGTTTGCGCATCAGTTCTGCTCATAACAAAGGGGGCCCGCAGATATAAACATTGCCCAAATTTTGCATCTTTCGAACTTTTTTGAATTGAAACGTCTATAGCTTATATTCATTTACGTCTCCAAAACCAAGTGTGTTTTGTTCTGTTCACAGAGGCATAATGAACGAAATAGAGCTGTTAGCGTGAATCTCTTCATGCGTTCAAAGTGTAACTATACTATTAAGCACTTAGGTGTAGTATTTGATAGCCACATGACGTGGAAAGATTAAGCGGATCGACATTAATAGACCTTACCGCTTATTCATTTTTGACCCAATGGCCTCGTTTGAGGGGTTGCCAGTTTTGGCAAGACAGGCGCACATGAAGGTCATATTGCCATGTATCTTTCACGATTTGGTTCCTCGTTGATCTTAAGCCCAATTAATAACAAGTAAGTTCTTAATATTGGGTCAAACGTCAATAAACGGTAAGGTATATTCAGTATGAATCATTTGATGTAACGATGAACAAATTTACAGTCAAACTTTCGCTAAACGTCAAACATGTAGGCTATTATTGTCATGATTAATATATCCCACCTGCTCTCCCACACTACATATCATTGTCATTCGCACTGAAAATGTAAATAATAAAGCCACGTTTACACGAGCAAATTTTATTTGACAAATTTCATATGTCAAAGATATTTTGCTCGTGTGGATGATGCATTTGTGACAAATTTATTGTGACAAATGCATTTGAACAAAAGCTAGCATGCTAGCTTTTGATCAAATGCATTTGTCACATGAAATTTGTCAAATAAAATTTGCTCGTGTAAACGGGGCTTAACTGTAAATAATAAAAACTGTTGTGTTATATCATACTGGAAATGCTAATTTTCAATTTGCGTGTAATAAATAATGTATAGTAATAAAAATTTCTACTCGTTGATTCGCCTGTCGGTACAAATAAAAAAGCGTAGAAGCCGCAGCGAAAGCTGATCAAAGTGAAAAAACCCAACATGTCAAGGTTTCGAAATTATATTTGCCATATAGTCTTTCACTACGATAATTATCATTCTAAACTTTCGTTCTATAACTATATGTTGTTTTGTGTAGGAAGGGCAATAATCATTTGTCGGAAAAGTTGAAGGAAATTGGACTAACTGACCCGAGCTTAACAAATTTTTGGAAATTCATCACACAGAAAGGAACATAGAGATTATAAAAATATCCAGTGGGCATTACGGGATATATCGAAGGACAAATTGAAGCTTCCTTACGGGGGCAAATTTTAGTTTTATTTTCACTTTTTTTTTAGCCCGACTGTCCCTAATCGATCCGGAATATAAATAGACTCCAAGAGTATAAATCTAGACGATCGATAATATGAAACGATTAAAACTGACACAAAAACCGATCAGCTATTGAAAAGTATGGAAATTCCCAGTCATGTGAGAAGATGCGACCAGGGTAAACATGGCAACCAAATTATATATATTAAAATAAATACTCAAAGGATTTCAGCACATTCTTAGTAATTCAACCGTGTTGACTAGCTACAAAGTATAAAATAAAAGGTAAGCTGATAACTGTTTGCATGCATATGTTTCACGGGCATCGTGCCCTCGCCATATAGTTTGATTTGGTAGCTTTTTTTGGTACAAGCAGCAGTATACATGATGGTGATTAATGTGTTATAGAATGTTTTATTGAATACGCGAGGTCAGAATCGTTACAGCAATATATTACTTAATTAAAGTTTCAATATTGTTTTCAATCTTCTTTTCTTCGTTTTCCGCGTTTGTTGTCGTCTGTCTTAATAGTTTCGTCTAGTTTGAGTTTCTGCTAGGCAATTTTGCTTCTATTAACTAGAGTTGAACTGGGCTCCTCCCTGAATGCCAACGATGAACGGGAACTTGTACATGTGACTGAAAAAGGTGAGCCAACTCCACAGCACCAGCACCGAGGTGATGCACCCTTTGAACTCCCATCTCTGCTCCAACAACTCTGTTTGTTTAAGGCGTTGTCCAGTAATTAAAGTCGGTTTTTACGCTCAAAATAATCTTTCTCAAAACAATAGATATACTCCGAAAATTGAAAGCGTTTTGAAAAATTTATTTCGACGTTTCGACTAAATTATAGTCATCACCAGGAAATGAATGACATTTGATGTCATTCATTCGAAATGAATAACATCACTCATTTCCTGATGATGACTATAATTTAGTCGAAACGTCGAAATAAATCTTTCAAAATGCTTTCAATTTTCGGAGTATCTATTGTTTTGTATTTTATCAAAATACTCAGTGGTTCCCGTAATTTAATCTTTCTCAGTTTGTTTATTTCTTAACAATTTTTTTCTTAACTAATCCTATATATTGTTCATCAGGAAAAATTACCAGCTGAAAGAATATTAATTTATTTGTACGAGTTGTGCTAAATATATCCAGAAAATGCCAAAGTAAGATTTCGGTGACGAAATATTATAATTATCTGACCGAGTGTTATCCAGCCTGGGATGACCCATTCTTATAAGCCTGTCCACATGAAAGGTCAATGTTCATGAGATTCCATGCAGGCAGCTGCTCTTTTTACACAAACTCTGCCCACAAAATAAACTGTAGGAAACAGGTCAATCAAGACTAGTGACACTTTCAGCTACACAAAGGCAGCTAGTCTAACTAACTAATGGGAGAAATAATGAATAGTTTACGAAGGAGCAAAATGTATTTACTTTACTTTGATTTGTGACAAAAAATCCATTCTCTCTTCTCACTATATGTTTAGAATAATGTTTGCATGCTTGGACGAATATTTCACCTGCGCTCAAGCAAACATCTTCTATTTCTTAATTTAACCTAAAATTTAGTTTTATGCATGATAGATTAAGCTAAAATTTAATGTAAGTGAGTGTTCCGTACAACAAAAACAAATGGTATCAAAAGGACAAAGAAAAACGAAACTTTCTTATGGCTTAAAAAAATAAATCGTGTCACCTAGGGATTGTCATCGTCGCATGGGAGGTAAGATTGCACTATCACTTGCCTAAGGTGAATCCTCATACAGACTAGTGGAGGGAAGGAGTTGTCTTACTTCTCCAGTTTAGACTGGCTCCAAGCAAAGTCTACCATTGCTTGTTTAGCTACTGTTACAATCATAATTGTGTGCATCAATATTATTAGGCTGATAAAGGAAGGCGATAAATTACATATTTCACTTTTAAGTTGCATTGCGCCTTAATGCGTCCTATACTTCAGTATTTTACTCTGTCTAACGCCAGATGATTTTACTCGACAAGGGGAAACAGCTAGCACTCTATGGGTTAAAACGGGTGCAGTGGTAATACCAATAATGTATTGTTACTGGCATACATACTCGTAAATATTTCCATTCAAATTAGCTGAAGTATTTCATAAATAATGGTGTCGTATTAAATAATTCTTCCAAATTTTTAAAAAAGATATTTGACACAAAATTATTTTCAGTAAATGCAGTATACCCATGTATTGTTTCTCCGTTGGCCAGCTAAGCATTAATAAGAGCAACTAATTAATGTATTTGTACATCAGTCAACTATATGAATTGCCACCGTATTCAAGCATATTGTGACTTATCTTATAATATGTGCTGGGATATTTGTGCATGGCCTGTTATATAGATGACCCACATATTTTGCAATTGCCAATTTAATCTATCTGGAGAGTATACATTGTTTGGATAGGTGCTTTATGTTTTCATTGCTACCTGTAATTGTTTGTTAAAGGGAATTGACAATATAAATTTTTATTTTCTCATTTGAAAAAACTTTTGAAATAGATATTAACTTCTTTTACAGATTTTTCATATCTTGCTTAGTTCTTGAAATATTTTCACTAGAGGTAATGAGATGTCCGCCATCTTGGATATATTTTTGGTCTCATTAACGGTAGTTTTCGTGACGTCACAACAGGGATTAACTATATAAAAGTATTCGTTGCTGACCAGGTATTGATTGGTAGATGTCTTAAAGGTTCTGAGTGATCTTGATATTTCGAAGGGCAGACAGAGTAAAGTTTTGAGCGCAAAATGATTAGTGGTTGTCTAGATAAAAATATTGCATGACCCCTGTTGTGACGTGACATGCATATCTACAAAAGTCGAAAATGGCGGACATTTCATTCTTTTCGATCAAAATATTTGTAAAAGTAAGCAAGATATGGGAAAAACGGCAAAATAGTAGTATGTAGGCTATAGTCTTAAAAGTTCTTTCAAATGAAAAAATAAAAAAATATATTGCCTTTTCCCTTTAAAGATATATCAAATATCTAAACAAGGTATCTTTCAACGTTATATTTCGACTTCAGATTTATAAGGTACTTGTAGACATTTTTCGAAATGTGTACTTTGGATAGAACGTCCAAACTAGACTAGCTACTCCTAGTTCAGTGGAGTGAAATGATTTGTGTCTTCATTTTCAGCCCGACATGGCCTGCAGGAAATTTTCTCCCAGCAAACAATCCACACATGAACCACCCAAGAAGAGGGGAAAAAGCCATCATTGTGACGGCGTGCCGAAACCCACCAAGGAAGCTCTTTAGACGCACTGAAAGGTGTGGAAAACGAGATTAAGAAACTTGGAAATGAGTTACTGGAAAAGAAATTAGAAAAATTGCGCGGACAAGTTCGAGGTCTTTTGGAAAATCAGGAGAAAGAAATTAACAATCTTCGGGGCGAAATACATACTTTAAAGAAGGAAGTGGACAGGCAGAAAGCCAAAAATGAAAAGTTAGAAAAGGTGCTCGTGGTAGCGCAAGCAACGTGGTTGTGGGAAAAACATTTGGCGAGGTTTGTAGTTGACTCTTCCAGAACAATCTATCAATCTGGTTGGATGGATCAAATGGAAGACTATTTGAAGGAAATGAATACGAATCAAAATCGCTTTACTAAAATACAAAAAAAATTAAAAACAACATGGACAGAAGAGCATTGGCAAGTGGTCTTCACTGTAAGAAACGAAAGAAATGGTATAGCACATCCGGATTTGATCGACCTTGACCTCGTCGAGTCTCAATTAAAGAAAATGTACCCAAAACACCAAAAAGTGTTGGGGGAGATGTTGGACGAACTTAAGATGACAGCAAGTCTAATGAAGTTTGGACGTCTGGCAGATTTCTACGAAAAGAACAAGAAGCTGTTTCCGACTCAAAGAAAGCGTGGTAAAAGAGTGGACGCAGATGCACTGAAGAACATAATTTCGTGGAATTGTAAGTTTGAACAAATCGATGGTCTACAAAGTATCGAGCACGAGGAAGCGAAAAAGTACTTAACCATGTATGTAGATAATCCCAGAAAGATCGACCACTATTTATTCATCGTTGATTTTATCAAGGATGGAAACAGTAAGCGTTTGGGAAAACTGGCCTGGGAGTTCGAAGGTTTACCCACAGAGTATAGTGAAGCGCTACGAGAATTAAAGAAATTGCTCCCAAATCCAGACGACGAAAGCGAGGATACAAATCTGGATAAAACAATAGCAAAGTTGCATATACCTGACTTCCTACCGAAGCATTTGTGGAAGGATGGCATCGAAATCGTGGAGAAATATTTTGAATGACCCTCTAACATAATAACTTGATTTGAAACTATTTTTATTATTTATCTAAAAATAAGCACAACTTCTTAATTATAAAAAGCAAACACTCATTAATAATTCATAAGCTTATTGGCAAATCATATCAACCATAATATGTCACGTGCAGTGGCTTTAAAAGTGGCACTATCATTAAAATTTATATATTTTTTTCATAATCCAGAAATATAACGTATGCTTGATATTCTTACCAAATTTCAAGGCAAAATTCGTTCATCTTCCTGACTTTTTTGCGATTCTTATTTGCCAATTTTACGGCCGCCATTAAACGCGCCCAATTAAGCGAGAAGGCGTTTTGAAGAGGATGTGACGTCATTCACTCAACACGCCGAATGTTTTTATTGTATTTCACTAGTATTTCAACAATGTCTTCGTACAAATTCATACAAAGGAGAGTCAGAAACTTCAGAAAGTGAACATTCGCATGGGAGCAAAGCGAGCTGTGATGAAGAAACGTACGGTGACTCACATTCAAGTGAAAATAGTGATGAAAAGAAGAAATCAAACCTAGAATTGTTAATATTTGGCGACAATAATTATGTAAGTTATAGCTATAAACATATGATTTCAACGCATGTGTGCCTATTGGTCTATTTCTGTATTTTTAACGACTGTAAATTAAACTGACATTATTGTATATGATTATTGTATATAACAATAAGTTGATTTCAGATTTTACAACTTGCATTTGAATAATGTCTCGGGACCGAATCACAGAATTAATATGCTAAATTAATGCTTCAAATCAGTTCAATATTTGTTTTCCATACTTTTATAGAACTTTCAACCACTCATTAATAATTCATAAGCTTATTGGCAAATCATGTCAACCATAATATGTCACGTGCAGTGACTTTAAACCTGATAAAACATTCCTAATTAGTATTCTTTATATAAAGAATACTAATCAGGCACTGTCTATTGTTGTCGTGCCCTCATTAGTATTTTTTTATATAAAGAGAATACTAATAAGGCCGGCGGTGTATCTATTCAATTTGTAGTCGTATTTGAAGCCGTTTAATAAACTCGCAGGTCGTGTTTTATTAGGTCTAAAGCCACTCGCGCTGCGCGCTCGTGTCTTTAAACCTAATAAAACACTCCTGCTCGTTTATTAAACAGTACTTAATATACTCAATGCCAATGGCAATGAGCGCAACTTGAAAATTACACATCGACTTTTCAAATGCAAGTTGCAAAATTTATACTGTATATAGTTTGCTATGTCAGTTTAATATACAGAAATAGACCGATAGACAGTTATTAGACACACATGCATTGAAATATTATTTATAGCTATAAATTACAAGGCATTTGTTTGTACTTTCAGGGCCCGCGGAGCGTATTAGAGAGTGGGGGGGGGGGGCTAAATCATCAATAAAACCCCCAATTAATTAATTTAGAAAGTTTCATTTAGATTTCTATTTTAATAACTTTGGCTGTCAAAAAAAGTGGGGGGGCTAAAGCCCCCCCAGCCCCCCCGTCTCCGCGGTCCCTGATTTTTGTTCGTATTTTGATTGACCGAAAGGTTTATTATCATACGCAGTACGCTAGTTTCCTTCCATCGCTGCTTATGTTTTGTGTACGTGAGAAACTATCAAGTTGCTGTGATGTATATTAAAGAAGCATAAAGTGATGCAAAAGGCAAACTTTGAACGAGTGATGAAAATTATCCTTTTCAACTTCAAAAGTAAGTTTGTAAAAACAAGGATTATTATTGACCGAAAGCCTGCCAAAGGTCATGTTTTCAACAACAAACAAGATAGCCATTTTTGTCGCCAAATATTAACAATTCTAGGTTTGATTTCTTCTTTTCATCACTATTTTCACTTGAATGTGAGTCACCGTACGTTTCTTCATCACAGCTCGCTTTGCTCCCATGCGAATGTTCACTTTCTGAAGTTTCTGACTCTCCTTTGTATGAATTTGTACGAAGACATTGTTGAAATAGTAGTGAAATACAATAAAAACATTCGGCGTGTTGAGTGAATGACGTAACATTCCCCTACCTCCTCCGCAGGCCTTTCAAAAAAATAAAATTGGTGGGAAACGAACGGAAAGGCCTGCGGACTAAGTTTCCAAAATGGCGGGAGCCACTCAACGATGGCTCTGGGTACGAGATTGGGCGGGAGCCATGCACAAACCAAATTATATTTAATATATCATTTTACCAGAAGTGAGAACAATATTATTATTGAAGTCTTTAACTATTTCTGATATAGACCGCTTTTCGTATCCGCAATATTCATAAAAACAGTGAACACTGAACAAACAAGCATACAATGATTTATACGGAGAAGCAGGTAATTGATAAATATCAGTTTATAATTTGCATATTACAAACACGCAGCATGCACTTTTATGTATAAACACGTCATATGTCAGGCATGCGGCCGTTTATCCACGAAATTTATTCCATTTATATTTGTCTTTTATACAGTGTAACTATTCAAATGCGTGTGTATATAGTCAAAACATCCCATTTGGCCAAATGATAGATTCACAACGTCTATTATCACTGTCGCTTGTGCTTGTAAAACCCTCCATTATTTGAATCTCCTCATCGCTTTTATCAGTCATAACTGCCAAGATGTATTTAGAAAATACTCGCAAAACGGGATTGCTAAAGATTGGCAGACGATGTGCCATATTTTTGAAGAAATTTGATCCAACCGAGTAATCGACACTACTGGGTGTCCCAAAAAAAACTTGCGGTGTTTGATTTTATGTAAGGTAAAAACTATAAAAGCAATTACACTCAAATAAGTTTTATTGTATTGAGGAAAGGCTAACTTAGATTTTGATATACAGCCCTAAACATTTCATGTAATATTACGTGAGATACAAACGTTTGAATGTGGCGCACGCTTTAAAAATGAGTAAAAAAATCGAGAAACATGGCAATTTCAGCATTTCAACTCAACTTTAATTTCGGGTAATGTCCTAGTATATAAGTAAACCTTTCGTGTTTCTTGGGAAGCGAAGTAAGGATAAAAAATTTTAAAACGTTCCAAAGCATATTTGACGTCCTTTGAGAGTTTGTATTATACAGTATAAGTTGGTCCTCGTTCGCCTTTCGAATGCATATTCGATTAACAAAAGATCAAAGAGTTTGGCTTTTATGTTTTCCCGTGCAAGAAATTGTATACGTGCAAGGGGACCGCATACTTTCTATGATAAATGAATAAATGTTTATCCAACAATTATGTTTTTCATTCGTTCTTTTGGCCACAATAAAACTATATAATCAAGTTTAACCAAATATTTGATTGGCACTTTTATGCAAATTTTTAACATTCTCAAACATGCTTATTCGATTTAAAACATCGATAGCTCAGTAAATATTGCACGGATATTCAAATGTTATATTTTGATTTATAATATAGCATTTGTAAATTCTGAACGCTGATTGGCTAAGAGCCGTGTTGATATAAGTCAATGTCAACACGGGAAATTTTCCGCCGCTTGTAAACAGGGAAATTTTTCTTATCCTTCGGGCTTTTGACATTGCTATATTATAAAAAAAATATAAAACATTTTTTCCGTATTGATATATAGTTATATCAACACTCGTGGAAGTTGGGAAAACTCGAAATTGTATGAAAACACTCCGCCCTTCGGGCGTCGTGTTTCCATACAATTTCTCGTTTTCCCAATTCCACTCGTGTTGATATAACTGTATATCAACACGGAAAATGTTTTATATTTGTTAATAAAATCTAAGTTAGCCCCTTCTGAATGCAATAAAACTTATTTGAGTGCAATAGCTTTTATAGTTTTTTATGTTACATTAAATCAAACAGCGCAAGTTTTGTGTCAGGTTGAGCTCGGTTTTCTGTGCTGCCGAATACTACGAGACCAGTCAAAGCCTTTATGGCATAATTATGGCTTATGTGCCCGGTTGTTGGCACATAGCCGCTTTATTGTTTTAATCCATTTTTAATAATTAACAAGAAAAATTATTAATTAATAACTATATAAATTTAGCACAGAAAAGGTGGGGGCATTACTAATGCCCACTACACATAACGTATCTATATAAGTTCCACATATCGCGTCCATAGATATCTCATATACACTAGATAGCGCATCTCGGAATACAAAACTGAAGCCAAAAATCTCAGCGGTTTCCCCCATGAAAATAGGCGGCGGCCATATTGGTCGTTCCCACCAGGGCGCTGTAAAACACGGGCGGTGAAACGGCTATGGCGCCCCTGATCTATGTGTGATGCAGGTCCCCCCGCATATTTTCATTTTTATTCGAATTCGATGTGGTTTGATCAGGCATGCAGGTTTGTTTTGACTTCTTTTTAAAATTACTACGTAAAAAGGTACAAATCAAGCTGAATTCACAATGGATTTGGGATCTGTGCTATTACTATAGACAAAATCTTTTTTCCGGATTCTTAATCACAGCTGATTATATGGGGAATGTTGTAGTGTATTAAGATATATTAAAGTCTGGGATCTCACTCACGAGGATCGATTGTTTTTGCAAAACAACTTCGTTCGTTTATAAGATGAAAAAAAAGACGAAGAAAAAGTTTTTTAAACGGCTGTTGTTGTAAAACCTGCAACTGGAATGTGTGTTTGGAAATCAGGTATGTTCAATCACATGTATTTTTGTCAAGTTCCACCAGATGAAGCGCCATAAATTGATAAAAACAGCAAGTTCTTTTTTTCAAGCGATAGTTTGTTGTCGCAGTTTTACAAGCGCGGAAAATTTTTAACTTTTAAATATTTCATGCACAACATATGAAAACTAGTTTTATTTTGATGTTTTTATATAATTTAAGTACGTAATTTTCTGAAAATCACCAAACGAAAATGGGCTTTTTTAATTTTTAAACATTTTTTTGGCCTTGTTTTTGACATGTGCATGCCAAATCTACACATGAAATACAAGCAAGCGATAGTTTGTTGTCGCAGTTTTACAAGCGCGGAAAATTTTTAACTTTTAAATATTTCATGCACAATATATGAAACCTATTTTTATTTTGATGTTTTTGTATAATTAAGTACGTAATTTTCTGAAAATCACCAAATGAAAATGGGCTTTTTTAATTTTTAAACATTTTTCTGGCCTTGTTTTTGACATGTGCATGCCAAATCTACACATGAAATACAAGCAAGCGATAGTTTGTTGTCGCAGTTTTACAAGCGCGGAAAATTTTTAACTTTTAAATATTTCATGCACAATATATGAAACCTATTTTTATTTTGATGTTTTTGTATAATTTAAGTATGTAATTTTCTGAAAATCACCAAATGAAAATGGGCTTTTTTAATTTTTAAACATTTTTGCCCTGATTCAGTTTGACATGTCCATGCCGAAATCTACACATGGAATAGCATTGCCTTCGACTTTGCGTTTTTGAAATCTGACACCCTATGAAAAAAGCTGGGAAAAAGTATGTTTAAACAAAAAAGCCCATTCTCATTTGATGATTTTCAGAAAATTAGGTACTTAAATTATCCAAAAACATCAAAATAAAAATAGGTTTCATATATTATGCATGAAATATTTGAAAGTTAAAAATTTTCCGCGCTTGTAAAACTGCGACAACAAACTACATCGCTTGCTTGCATTCGTTATGGCATTGTGTAGATTTGGCATGCACATGTCAAAAATAAGGGCAAAAAAATGTTTAAAAATTAAAAAAGTCCATTATCATTTGATGATTTTCAGAAAATTACGTACTTAAATTATCCAAAAACATCAAAATAAAGCTAGTTTTCATATATTGTGCATGAAATATTTAAAAGTTAAAAAGTTTCCGCGCTTGTAAAACTGCGACAACAAACTACATCGCTTGCTTGCATTCGATATGGCATTGTCAGGGCGCTATAAAACACGGGCGGTGAAACGGAGATAGCGCCCCTGATCTTTGTGTGATGCGCGTACCCCCCGTATACATTAAACATTAATTTATAATGTCAATAAAAATGGAATTGGAATGTGTATGCAAAAAAGAGCTGAAAAAACTGAAGTAAAAAATGTTTTCTGCATTCCTAAACATCTTGATGGTTTGAGGACATTGTTGGATTCATTTTCTGTATATCTGATGAAGGAAAAGGGGCTTTAAAGATTCATCATGAGCGAAATAAAAATTTGAAACGGAATCGAGCTGATCGAATGTGGGCATATTCCAAATACGAAAATTTTGGTTTGAAATGGGATATTTTACTTCATAATGCGAAGGTAGGATAAACATTTTCACAGTAAGAATATTCTCGGACATTGCTTGGCTACTATTTTTCAATAATCATATAGCCCAAAATTGACCATGCATGTATTTATTAAAAACAGCTAGAATTTGAAAAAAAACCCAACTACAATTTGCTCGACAATTTGAAAACTTAAATATATAACCGTTTTTGTGTTTTAAAATCAGCTGGCCTGCTTGGAATCCATTGAAAGTTTATTGCAAAGTGTTTTTTACTAATTGATTTGATTTCTATTATTGGTATAACTGCCGCCGACACTCCAAAAATATTCAGCGTGAATCTTTTTTCGTGCGACTGCAGTCGTTGACACTGCAGTGACAGTGTTACGGAAAACTATAAAGGCTTCAAAATATCTCCATTTTATGAAAAAAGCACAAAAAAGCACCGTTCAATTTTACGTGAGACATAAAGCCAAGTTAAATGTCTATAGTTTGGTGTGTTCAAATTCATCTCAACCTATCTCAACAAGGAGAAAACACTATTTTAAATACGTCCGCGCTTTGACAAAAAAGAAAAAATGTCGTCAAAATCGAGTTCAAAATGCATGTCTCTTCCTCAACAATGGCTTTGTTCATTTTGCATGTGAAATAGATACCAATTTTAACTATATAAGCTGATACTAGATCCTTCACTAAACGTTTATAGTATGTATTTGAGGCAGGAAGTGATTTCGTTCAAATGATAATTGAAAATTTGTGTTGTTTAAATATCGTCTTATCTGCATAAATAATAGTAGTCGCGAATCTATATTGTCGTGTGGAGTATACGGAAAACTATAAAGGCTGCAAGATATCTCCATTTTATGAAAAAAGCACAAAAAAGCACCGTTCAATTTTACTTGAGACATAAAGCCAAGTTAAATGTCTATAGTTTGGTGTGTTCAAATTTTTCTCAACCTATCTCAACAAAGAGAAAACACTATTTTAAACACGTCCGCGCTTTGACAAAAAAGAAAAAATGTCGTCAAAATCGAGTTCAAAATGCATGTCTTTTCCTCAACAATCGCTTTGTTCATTTTGCAAGTGAATTAATAGATACCAATTTTAGCAATATAAGCTGATACTAGATACTTCAATAAACATTTATAGTATGTATTTGAGGCAGGAAGTGATTTCGCGTTTAATTAATAATTGAAAATTTGTGTTGTTTAAATATCGTCTTATCTGCATAAATAAGTATATAAGTAGTCGCGGAATTGTCGTGTGGAGTACACGAAAAACTATAAAGGCTGCAAGATATCTCCGTTTTATGAAAAAAGCACAAAAAAGCACCGTTCAATTTTACTTGAGACATAAAGCCAAGTTAAATGTCTATAGTTTGATGTGTTCAAATTTATCTCAACCTATCTCAACGAGGAGAAAACAGTATTTTAAACACGTCCGCGCTTTAAATTTTGCAAATATTTTAATCGCTCGAGTAAAATTTTTGCCCTGATATTTTCTTTCAACGAGTGTTCAGTAACAAACAACACAAGCTATTACATGTAATATAACTTATTAAATAATATTTCAAATTTTAATTAATGAAACATAATTATTTAGCATTTAAATCCTTTGTTTTCTCGTTTGCTTGTTTACATTTTTTTGTTGCCATCTTGTACGCGATTTTCTGATTTTTTTAGAGAAAGCGCGCTCGCACCAATCCTAATGTGCATCACACGTAGCACGGTCATTTATTAGCGCGTTTCCCCGCCCGTGTTTTATAGCGCCCTGGCATTGTGTAGACTTGGCATGCACATGTCAAAAATAAGCCAAAAAAATGTTTAAAAATTAAAAAAGCCCATTATCATTTGGTGATTTTTAGAAAATTAGGTACTTAAATTATCCAAAAACATCAAAATAAAGCTAGTTTTCATATACTGTGCATGAAATATTTAAAGGTCAAAAATTTTCCGCGCTTGTAAAACTGCGACATCGCTGTGAACATGCAATTTGGAGTCTTTTGGCGGACATTTCAGTTGCATATTGTAAGTTCGAAAAGAGAAATAAAACAACCTTTAACATGGTAAAAACGGAATTTTCTGCTTGTTACTTATAATTGAATATTTTCCCTAACTTTCATATTGCATTTGAATGCCTGAATATGTTAATGAAAATGTTTCCAATGCTTTCTAAATTGACAATTGTTTTCTAACTTTATCAAAACAAGGTCACAAGTTGTGTCATTGTAAATTACGCAAGTGACCTGGTCATAAATCTTTAAATTGAAAAAAAAGCCCACAAAAGCCCATTTTCTAACCTTTTCAGATCGAAAGTATAACTAATTATAGATAATTTAAAGGGTTGAAGTTAACTTTTTTTCCACTCGGTCTGGCTAAAAAACTCGACTACAATTTGTCATTGCCTGAAAAATGTAAATATATTTTATGATAAAATCGCTATGCCTTCAAATAATTTCACATTTTAAAAATGCTTTTCCAACTCCAGCGATGTAATTTGCAATACTAATTAATTGCCAGAGTCTCTATTTTATAACAAGTTAATAATTTTTTTCCATTTTAAGGATAAATTGACCTTAAAAATTTGCACTTTTTGATTGCCCTTTAAATATTTTTGTCTCTTGTTTTTGCTTCGCTTCATCTTTAAAAATCCCACTTCATCCGCGCATTTCGCACGCTCGCGCCAGTCTCCCGTGCATCACACATGGATCAGGCAAATATTAGCGCGTTTCACCGCCCGTGTTTTACTACGCCCTGTTCCCACTCATCAATCAGGGTTCTGAAGGGGTAAAATGGGAACTGGAATTGATCTATTTTTAGACTGGGAAAATGGGATTTGGGTGCTGGGACTGGGATTTGGCCACTGGGAATGGGAAATGAAACCCTCAAAAATGGGAATGGGATTGAGGTAATGCGAGTCGATTCCCAATTTTTCTGCGTTTTGAGTATTTTAAAATACAATACAATGTTTTTAAAATCCGTTTTTGGTGTCTTTGGTCATGATTTTTGTTGCTAACTAAATTCACAGCACTACCTGTGAACAGGCATACTCTGGCGCACGGAATTCTGGGTTTTCTGATTATGCGTGTCTCAGAATGCTGCAAATGCCATTTCCGGGATTCAATTTTAAAAATTTTCCGTGCCTTTGGCACGAGGCCCCCCCTCATATTTCATAACGTGTCCGCCACTTGCTTAAAATGTCTTAAAACTGTTTATTCTACCGATAAATAACGGGTTTTTTATTGACTGGGATTTCAATAACTGGGACTGGGATTTCTAATAAAAATCCAACTGAGACTGGGATTTTGCCAAAATTTCAGGTGGGAAATGGGATTGGGACCCCCCCTTCAGGACCCTCATCAATGAAATGCTATAGAAAATACTATACTTTTCGAGGCGTTTTTGCATTTCTGGATTAAAAATACCTTTTTGAGGTACGTTCGCCTTGAAATCGCAGCTTTTTTGGAAAAGGGTACAAGAAAAAAACATTAATTGGCGATGTTGTTGTTTTTAAATCGCATTTTAAAGCTAAAAATTTCGAATTACGACATTTTTTATATATTTGTTTTGAATCTGTTATATGATTCTCTGGTGAAGTATCGTCTAATCAATACATGTACTTACGGTTTCTGGCACCACTTTATGGAAATGGAAGTTGGTAAGTAACGTTTCAACTATCGGCGTAGGCAGTTTATACTGTAAACAACAGTACACTTACACTAAAAGTACACTTTCAGTTTGGGCAGTTTTCACTATAAATCTTAATTGAAATGTTTGAGACTGTCTGTGTCTGCACTTTCAGCTTGGATAGTTTTCACTCTAAATCTTTAGTGAAATGTTTGAGACAGAGTGGTCAGAACATATAAACATCTGCTTTTTGGGTGGCCACTTTTCTTGATGAACATTTTGTATCAACTGTTTTCATAGTAATTCATCCTTAGGGATGTTTATCATGTTAATGCAAGTCTAATTTCAATCAATATAATAGTATACCGTAAAAAACTAAAAATAAATTGCTTACTGATGAAATGTCCTGGGAAGTTTTCTTTTGATTTTTTATTCTGTCAATTGACCCTTCACTATTACTTCTTATACTTTTTGCATCAGGAATGACTTTACCCATTGCTATGAAATTTTCTGAGTTTAATTCAAATTTTTAATTTCAATTGGCACCAAAACTTCTTCAGGTCTCCAAATTTTTTTTTAAAATTGGACATTTTTTTAATGATATTTACAGTAACCACTAAACTCAAAAGGCAAAAATTGAGAGTTTATCATCTTTTCATTTCCTGAGAGTACTGGCAAATTTATTTTATTTTTTTAGAAAAGTTTAATTATTGTGCATCTGATGAGTCAAAGAATTAGAAAACACTATTACACGAAGTCAAAAGTAATACTTTATTATAACAATAGAATTATTTATACAATAGTGAGTGCAACTATGTTTAAGATTATAAAATCTACTGTGCATCAAGCAGTTTATCCCATTGACCTTACAATATACAATAATGCAAGAAGTAATGTGTCTCATTACAAAATAGGGTTTCCCAAAGCAGTTCTAAAATTCAACTGATTATCAATGACCTATGCTGTTAATAATTACAGTAAGTTGGCAGTTTGATTGCTTGAATTAAAAACAAAAGGTCTAGGACTCAACAGAAAGAAATATGTCTTAACATAAAATATTAAAGATAGTTTGAAGCATTCATACAATTGAAGGTTTTAGAAAGTTTGATTATCAACTACATTTACATAAAGCAATAGCAATTATGTTATTTTGCCTGCGAATATATAAAATATATATATCTTCTCTAGCTTCTAATACATTTTAATCCTGATGTGATTCCATGGAACTATAAAATAATATATGATATGTTGTATGTATGTAATAAATATACAAATAGTAAGGAGTAAGAACCATTTTTGGTGTCAATGTTTTATATATTGACTATTTAAGATTTTAAGTCTATTTTTGCCATTGATAAACTGCGACTAAAATATGTTTTTCAGTGTCGCTGCCTTTTACAAAAGAATATGCAAATACATTCACAATTTTGCCATGAAGCAATGGCGATAGCTCAAAATGTTTTATTTGGAATTGGTGGAACTATATTCAGGGCCCGCGGAGCGTATTAGAGAGTGGGGGGGCTAAATCATCAATAAAACCCCCAATGAATTAATTTAGAAAGTTTCATTTAGATTTCTATTTTAATAATTTTGGCTGTCAAAAAAAAGTGAGGGGGCTAAAGACCCCCCAGCCCCCCCGTCTCCGCGGTCCCTGATATTTATATATACATCAACAATGATGGTTTGTCCATAGGGTTTGTCCTATGGGCGCCCTTCATACGGGTCGACAAATATTGATATTTTCGAAAAAAATAATTAAATTCTGCCTACCATTATTCACAATATGAAGCTCCAACGATCTGGCATCATTTACAACAAGTTGCACACTTGAAAAACCAAAATTGACTGCATAAAAGAGGATTTATTGTCAACTTTGTCCATTTCCGCAATACAAAATATACAAATTATCACGCTCCGTGGGAACGACCAATATGGCCGCCGCACGTAAACTGCGACTGCGATCAGGCTTCAATTTTCGCCTGCCTACAGGGTGGGATGCGCTATCTAGTGTATATGAGATATCTATGATCGCGTCCAACAACGGGGAGGAGGGTGGGTAATTCTCTTCCATCCAATTTCTTGATGTGAAGCTGCAGCCCATATAGAATAGGAAAGGACAGATAGCCCGCTTCACCACTGATAAATACCGAAATTTCCAATCACGTGACTATACCTAAATTAACTTGCGCGCGCAAATTACTTATTTCGCATAATTAATTTCAACTATAAATTATTCCAGGAAGCAATAAAAACTCTTATCGTTGTGGCAATAAATAAGTTCCTTTATGGGAACTAACACTTTCGAACACGCTGAGTTCAAATCCGAAAACCTCCCGCACCATAGACCCGCTGTTTTCTCACAAACTGCTATTTTATCTTCGCCTAATTTCACAACAAATTTTTTCATTGTTCAACGACACGGATCGATGACGACACACGATTATATCACTCAAAACGACCAATTTCTATTAACCAGTCTTCCGTTTAACCAAAGACCGTTTTGCTTGAATCATTTTGAGTTATGTAATCTTATGGGTGTTGGATGTAAACAACATATCTTGTTTGACTATTATACAGAAATTTTTGTATAAAGAGAAATTGGTGGGGTATTCTGCTTTTAACCCCCGATATTTTAAAGTTTGTTTGTCTTGTATTGTGTAAAGGGTCGCTGTAATTGGCGAAAGCTGTAGCGTATACCCAGCATGTCAATGTATGTATCGTTTATGTTAATGTATGTATAGCAAGTGATTTTAAGTTGATTTGGCAAAGCCTAATAAATAAATAAATAAACTTTGAGAAGGTACAGATAACGCCTTCTAAAATCCTCATTTCTAGCAATATCTCTGTAAAATCACAAGGAAGTTAATGCTAAGTCTTTTGGCTATGTCACTGGCCTGAAAAATAGCCTAACTATATTTAACGCGATCAAGGTTTTTAAAACAAAAGTAATGCGAAGCCAATGTAACGGCAAAGACAACGCTAAAATGAAATGTTGTCGATTGGTTGCTGGTAGAAGACTTGCGACAAGATCAATCTTATAAATAACCTTAAACTAGAAGAATAAATGTTCACATCAAAGACAAAGATCAGTGCCAAAGTATAAAGTCTGCTCTGTAAACCTACGACGAAGTGAAGAAATGTGTGCATAAGCTGTTTATTTGGTTATTTTAACGTATATGGCAGCCCTCTTTCCAATAATATTCGCTTATCGCACAGAATAACACCAAACAACTGATTTAATAGTTCAATACAATGATAAGTTACCTCCTGAATTACATCTCATAAACTGTGTTGGAAATGTAAATGCTAACCCATTCCATAAGATTACCGTTTTACATCGTTGTATAAAACATTTTGATCGCATGTAAGGAATTATTTTTCATCCCAGAGACATAGCCCAACGACTTAACATTGACGTCCTTGTGATATAGAGATACAGCCAGAACTGAGGATTTACAAAGCGATATCGTTACCTTCCCAAAGTTGTAGACAAGATATGTTGTTTATGTCCAACGCGCTTAATTTAAAATTACATAACTCAAAACGATCCAAGCAAAACGGTCTTTTGTTCAATGTAGAGACTGGTTCATAACATAGATATTTATATCAGTAAACTAGATAGCGCATCTCTTTTAGTAAAATTGAAGCCAAGAATATTCCAGCGTTACCCCCATTTGAATAGATGGCGGCCATGGGGAGTTTCCCACTCGCTAATAAACGCTTAAAAAACAACAATAACTTTCATCATTTGAATAGTTTGAAAAGGTTTTTGGAATAGGTTTAACTTAATGTTTAAGTTCCCTGTTTAAGAAATAGAAAACATACGAGTCTTCTCATTTCATGGGAATATCCTGAGTCTGCAATCACGGCTTCAATTTTTGAATTGCAGAATAATTAGATGCACTATCTAGTGTATACAAGATATCTATGGTTCACAATTAGTCATTTTTGAGTTATGCAATTGTGTGTCTTCATCCATCCATGTCGTTGAACAATGAAAAAATTTGTCGTGAAATTAGTGAAGATAAAATCTCAGTTTGTAAGAAAACTGCGGGTCTACGGTGCGGGAGGTTTTCGGATTTGAACTCAGCGTGTTCGAAAGTGTTAGTCCCCATAAAAATATTTCAGTGCCCATAGAAATATTTCAGTTTCAAGACATGCTTAATGAAAATCGTTTTCTAGGCACTTTTCGAAGTCACAGCAAACTGCCTATAATTTTAATTAAACTCGTTTACACTCGTCATTATTCTAATTTAGCTATTTTTTCTCATTCTATGCATAACTTGGGCTATAAGAATGACAAAACATCAGTGGGACTAAGACATTGTCTTTTATTACTCTTTGGAGAAAATTATCAATCATGCAAGAATAATAATAATTATAAGTAATAGCATGGCTTGAGGGAGATTAGTGATTAAATGGCCCCGTAACCCGAGGCAGGTTTGCGGAATTCCCGAGGGCGAAGCCCGAGGGAATTCCGCAAACCTGCCGAGGGTAAGGGGTCATTTAATCACTAATCTCGCGAAAAGCCATGCTATTAGTTTGTAATAGCATAGTTTCGCTCCCATTTAAAAATGGACAAACATGCCCTAGTTGGAATCAGCGTATTTAAGCTAAAACATTTGCTTTATTGCTTGTGGGATGTAAAAGCTTGTTGCACATGCGCACTTTTTACGCTTTAATCGGTTACGCATGCGCAATCTATCATTTAACGTACCACAACAAACACGCTAAATATATTAGTACAAATTTGGAGACTGCACGTGCGTAATTTAAATGATGCGGCAACTCAGGGATCGGATGATAGACTGTTGACGGCTCTGAGCTAACTGTTGCTGTTCCTTGCACGATTATGTGCGTGAGGCACTTGCCTAATGCGTAGTCGTCAGGGAGACAAAGGTGTGACCCTTGGTAACGGGCGATTAGTTCTAATCGCCCGCTACAGCGGGCGATTAGAACTAATCGCCCGCTACAGCGGGCGATTAGTTAGTAATCGACCCTGTTGAAACAAAAGAAACCCGGGCAACTATGCTATTATAATAATAATAATGTGAACTTTACTAGTTATTAGCATGAAGTGGCGACAATACAGCGGGTCAACCCGATGTACTGAAATTTAGATATAGATGGAAAGTAAACAAACATGAGTTTTATCTCAAAGGATTCAAGAGAAATTTCTGGCATGTCACGTGGAAAATCCTATGTCAAGTTCACACAACATAGCGGCGATGACTAACTTGGCAGACAGAGCTTGCTATGACAACCACATAATCGTTCCAAAAATTTGCTAAGATAGATTTACTAACTATACCAAATTTAATTTAATCTTGTGTAATTCCGGCTTCTGAAATATTAAACGTTCATCTTTGTGCTGCCATCTTATTAAGGACAAACAGTGACGTTACAACACAAAATGCTCGATGAGCTGTAAATAAATTGTTAAGACCACTAGAACTTCATAATTTTCAAGATACTTTCAAGTGATGTATAAAAATTGGGGAAAATATTTCGTGTCATGTGCACTCTAAGAAAGTTTACTATGCCTGGTCTTTTAATAAAAAAATTTCAATTTAGAACGCTATTTCTTGAAAAATAATTGTCTGACGGATTGGGATTATACCAGCATGCAAGTATCCTCCTTCCAGGCATCATATAGTGTCTAATATACAAATTGCCAACAATAAATAATGCAGCAGTGACGCTTCAGTATTTTATACTAACACAAAAGAAAAAGCATTGAATGCACAGTTGTATTTGAATATACACGAGACACTATGAAACTGAGATAAAATCCAATTTTTAAGTATACCCTATATTATTCCCAAGGACCATGATCTTCTTTGCGTTCACGTTCATATTTGAATATAGAATAGATTGCGGATTTGCAAGCCTTTCAAACAGTCGCGAGCTAGCCATTAAATTATTCAAACTTTATTCGTTAAACTTTATTGAAATTAATTTAAGATTTTAATTAAAAACATAAAAAATTAATAGCGACAAACTGTTAAATAAATTACGCCGGAACGTTGGTAAAATTCGCTGGAGCGGTACAACAAAACTACACTGTTAAAACTTATGTGTACAATTTAAAAGGAAACTGAACATTGTATTTATAATTTTTTTTAAACTAGAAAGCATAATCAAGCAAATACGAGTTGTCCGATAAATATGTTAACTGCGTGCACTATTCTTAATTGCTCCCACTCATTGCTTCGATTTGGCTAAATTGCAGAATATTCGTCCACTATAATCATATTTCAATTGTATTAAGATGTTATTCAAGATATTCAAGATATTAACAATTTATCGTAGTCTAGGCCAATCAGAAGACACTTACATTAGCGATAAGGGAATATATGTGTTATACTCTAAATTCTTTAGTCATTTGCGACTGCTTCAACACAAGTGGCTAACCAATCAAGACTTCGGAAAGTTATCAAACTTAGGTAGGTTTGTAGGTTTGAATATTTATGTCTTTTCTGTACCAGTATATATAAAATATATGAAATGAATATAGATATGCGCACATATTGTTTAACATATTATTTTTGTAATTTTAGTCAACTCTGTCGTTTCAACCTTAACATTAAAATGTAACTTGAAATTTTCTACAAAAATTTGGAGCGGTTAAATTAAGCATACATGATAACAATTTCTACACATATTACATTTCACATATAAAAAAGGAACGTTAATTTTTTTATTTGCCGGGAAAGGTGGCTAGTGGAATTAGAGGGTACGCCATGCCAGTATGAAACGAGAAAAATACATATTATTTTTTTTAAGAAAGCCACCTCCCATATAGTATTACTCTAATGTAGTATATACATTTGTTTATGAAATAATTTTCACAAAATTCTGCAAGCTATGCTGGTAGTTCGGCCCTCCTCCCTTCCATCCTTGCTTTGCTACTATGATCATGTAAATTCTTCTTCTCTGATTTTACAGATTTTTGGGTGCATGTACGATATTAACTAACTTGCTTGCTTCTTTATCACTATTGAGTGAGGGTTGTTGCAGGGATATTTGGTATTATCCAACCTATATAGTAACATTCTTGCAGTAATAAATTTACGTGGTGTTTCCACAAACAAACCTATTATGTGTTTTATCGCTACGCAAACGTACAATAAACTTATAACGTTCTTATCCTTCAGCAACTGGACTTACTGGGACGACAACTCGCTTTAAAACGGCGCGCGAGGTATATTCTTGCACTTTTCACCGACACTGAGGTGAATAATTGTTTTAGCATACACCACCACAAAACAAAAATAACCAAAAACAACGAAAATATTTAACTTTAGTTGTAAACAAAACAGTATTTTTACACGCTTTTATCATTTTTATTCATATATGAAATAGCTTTAAAGAATACCTCTACACACTGCATGTTAAACAAAACTTTGTGGCTTTCTTCGTGTTTGGCGAAACTGCATGCAACTTTATTTAGTACAATAATTTGTTCGTCTGTAAAAAAACTGATAGCGTCATAACACAAAATGCCCGATAACTTGGGAACGAGATGAGCCGTGAGTTAATTGTGCAGGCCATTCATCATCATTTTCAAGGTTTTGAAGTAATGCGCGAAAAATAACAAAAATGTGTTATTTTGCACTTTATTAATAAATGGCTACATGAGTAGAATAATTTTAATATCGAAGGTCAACATGTTGATATTATGTATCTGCGAAAAAACTTGATTCACATTTTGTATTTCCTTGAAAGAAACTGAATAATGAAGATGACATGGGACAATTGAAATATTTCATCACTTATTATAATAGCAGATAAGATTTAAAACAGGGCTGTACACAGCGGGGAGGGCAGCAGAGCAAGCGCTCCCCCCCCCACCCCCGCACCGAAAAAATTTAACTAACTTTATAATGTGATTATGATTGTAACAGATAATTATGCAGTCAGGAAATAAAAATTTCATGCAAGCAATATTCAAAGTGTCTATACAGCCGGCTATTTAGTAAACTGTCACCTGTCAATTCAATCCATACTCATCAAATTTTTAATTGTAATCATATGAAGCAAAAGTTATGTGTCACTTGTTGTTTACACTTGCCAATGTTAACTGTTGAGTAATATACACAAAATATTTGGTGAACATGTTAAAGACCACTGAATAATTGAGAAGGTTTTGAAGGTCATGAGTGAAGTATATAATCAAATTCCAGTTCTGTGCACAGTTAATGATATACCACACTGTTCGGTTTGACACATATAGCACATTCACACAAAAACAATTGTGTTGTGGGAGATTATCGGTTTGAGTAGAAGGTATCACAAGTTTAGTTTTCTACATTGTGTGCCATTGATCAAATCCACCATATAATATATGATTATTCATTGTAGCTGTTAAGTTATTTTCCATACTAATGAATTTAGGTAAGATTGTCTTGGAAGTTGGTTGTGCTGACAAAATTATCCAGCCAATATCCAGTACATTTATTCTTCATTCTTGTATTAATCTCTAAAGAAAAATATTTATGTTAGAAAGCAAAATGACAATGTAATGAGGCTCGGGAGGGTGAGGATTCTTTTATTTGAAAATGTTTGTAAAAATTTTGTTTAATTAACTCTAATGTGTAAAACCAAAATGTATAAGTATTTTAACTGATAACATCTTCAATCTTTGCTCTAACACTACATTTGATGACAGCTTTATAGTTGGATCGACTGTTGTTACAGAGTCAATATACAGAAATACAGGACCAGGATTTAATTCAATATCTCCTAAGAACTGTTCAATAGGTTCCTTTGATATTGTTAATTGGCAATATTGCCTGCTATGTTTTCACTGTTTAAAATATTACAGAAGTGAGAAGTCACAGAAGGATTGTTTTTAATACTGTATAAATCTTTATGTGAACTATGTTGACAATTAATAAATGGCTTAAAATATCCTCGAAAATATCCAATATTTTATACAGTGTAATATATTAATACCAAAATTCCAGAGTGCATTCCATGTAAACTCTACGCCCAAGATACGGCAATATCAATTCTTTATTCTGTGGCAATATTAACTATAGATACTAGTATAGTAAATATTTGCCGAACTGGCGAACTCATGTATTATTAAATATGTGGGACATATATTTGCACAAATTTGGTATTTAAATATATAATATGTGGTATTTGACTACTTACCAGATGAGGATAAGATTCCATGTTGATAAATAACTTCGGAATAAAAAAAAAGACAGCCAATTCGAGATAAATTGATAAAAATATAAAGATATTTTTGAAAGAATAACACGATTTATACACGAGGCCTGACGAGGCTAAAGTATGCCCGTTCGCAGGTTAGATGCGGGCACGATGTAAACAATTGATGTAAACGAATCGCTGATTGGCTTAAATTGGCTTAAATTATATAAGCTCGTCGCTGAATGGCTAGGGATACGGTACGGTACGGTACGGTCACGGCACGTTTGCGATAGCATATATATCTGCTTCGCAGATACAAAAACCATCATTTTCCCAAATGTTCCATATGAACACAGATTATCCTCACGATATACTAAACGTAATATTTTCCTTGAAATGTTTCAGGTTGCCAAGCAAGGCATTTCAAACAGTATTTGCCCACTACCCAGAATCCTTAGTAAGACTAGTACAGGTAACAGATATACATTTTGTATACGTAACATAAATTAACGTATGAATTTTATATCAGAGGCCTTATCGACGTTTAGACCGCAAACGACAAATTTCAAATCGTATTTGGAGATTAAGTTCTGTTTCAATTTGAATGCACAAATTGCCTTGACTTCGAACAGTTCTAATAATTGAGCTCAAAATACATTAATTTGAAGGTTGTCATTTGCAGTAAACGTCAAAATCTTAAGATTTTCCAGAGATTCAGTAGTTCAAATTGTTATTAAAGGTCCCAGCTTTAATTCCCTGTCGAAGCGCCGACAGTCGCACTTTATCGAGAGGGCGTGCGCGATATTTTACCAAGAAAAATTAATTTTGTGCTTTATCAATCTACTAGGTGATCATGCTTCGCTTACAACAAGTCACCATGATGGCACTTCATAATTTTCTTGGTTTGACACAAGAACTAATAAACTACGTAAGTATCAAGGCTCTTTCTTGGCCTATAGTATTTTAAACAAAACACAATCCGAGTATTGTTTTTAATTCATTACTTTATTAGCACGGTATATAGTATATCACCATATTTTGTCAATTTAGGATCCCGAAGATGCTGCTAAACTATCCTCTATTCATTCGTTTTCAAATGCCAATAAACCGTCCACAGTGGTCACTGGTACTGATAAAGGTAGCAGTTCCTTGTTTTTTACCCCATAGATTCTCATGCGCCAAAATCTCATGTGCCGAACTTTTATCCAACCCGTGTTCTCTTTTGATTGTACAGCGAGAGTTGAATTTTTGTCAACAAGATGTGTTCGCAACATGCTTGTACAGTAGCAAGCTTGTCAACAAGTTGTAACAATGCTGTTATTTTATCAAGTTGCTACAAAATTGTCACTCACAACTTGTTGACAAATTGTTGAATTGCAGGACGATAACAAGTTGTTGGAACAACTTGTAACAAGTCTGTTGAGCTCGACAACCTTGTAGTAAGTTGTCAACAAGCCGTTGACAACTTGTTTACAATTAGCTGGGCACAATTAAGCAGTGCGAACACATCCTGTTGGCAAGTTGTTGGAACAGCATTGCTACAAATCTGCTGCAAGTTTGTTACAACTTGTGCTTTTTTACGTTTGTATAGGAGGAGAACACTCCCATAATTCCATCAAAGTCCCCCACCCTACGAGAAATTATTGCTTTTGTCTCAAATAAAATAACATTTCTCGCATTTAGATAACCTGGGTGCCAGGAGTTTTGAGGCTGTTCAAGGGAACTACTGTTATTCCTACACAGAAACCCTAGCTAGGAAACTCTCTATACAGTATAAAGCCTCTGGAACGGCCTTATAACATTTAACTATTTGTCGCTCAGTCTCTCTAAATCTTACTTATCTTTTCGCATATAGAAAATTTGCCAGACACTACCTCAAACACGCAAAAGAAGAATATCCCTGCGCAAGCTGGCAGGAAAGTACCTCGTAGTGTTAGCGTTGTGGCTAAAACTGGCAGTTCATTGGCTAAGAGCGCTCCAGTACAGATACCAGATCCAATGAGAAGAAGTTACTCCCTCACTTTCCTGCGAGAGAGAATGAGTGATGGGGAAATCGCTGATGGTATGTGTTTATGTTATTAACGTGCTATTACAATTGGTAACCTATATTTGTTTAAAAGTCCATGCCTGACTATTTATAATACACATATTCTGTTAAATATCCGGTATGCGTTTCCCTATCGAATTTGTTTTTGGCATATAGCTTTCAAAATGCCTCAGGGCCGGGTAACTGTCCGCAGGAGTAGTGATGTCATTAACAGTTGGAAACCTTTGCATTTTTTGCTAAGATAAACTAGAAATTCTCGCATTTTTTCGGCATTTGCTTCGGTAGTTGCAGAGTGCCTAGGCTAATTGCGAGGGCTGCATCAATATACTGCATGTGTCTTCTATTGCCTTGGGATGAGCCTATAATCGGAAATTAATCGGTAAAAGCCGGTAAACGGAAACTTCCGGGTAGATCGGTTATCGGCCGACCACATCGGCAGGTACATGTATCGGCGGTCCAATAAATATCATCCTGGCTCATTTACCAGGAAACTTTTCCGAAATAAATTGATTACTAAAATGGGTCAATTGACATTTCTGTTACTGGTCTGTTAACTTTTGTTATGTTTGCTAGCATTTTGCGCCAATTTCGAGTGTTAGGAGATCCTGTTAGCAAATTTCGGTAACGGCCGATCGGATGGTAAATCGAATCGGTAAATTTGATTTTTTTGATCGGCTGATTCGTAACGGACTCCAAAGGGACAAACCAGAATTCTGGTCGTTTTATATAGAGGAGAGCACGATGATGTCATGCACTTTGAAGATATCACTGAATGTTTCGATATTCAGCACATAACAACAGTGAGGCATACATCTAAATAATATTAATATCATTCTTTTACTTCTGTACCTGCTAACCTGCCAAAATGTTTTTGTGTTAAAAAAACGTCAACAGACATATATACTGTATGTTTGAAAATTATTTATTTAAAAAAACGCCCTGTTTTATACATGATTTTCTAATTAAAATAACTATGTGTATAAATACTAATTAAACTGATCATTATATGTACAATTTAAAAATGTCCGTATAAGCTGTGTTTAACACGTGCATATAGTTATTGATCATTAATACTAAACGTCAATATATAATATATACTAATACATGTATAAGACACTATGAATAATTTATTCACACCTATCAAAGAATAGTTTTGTGAACCACACCATGCATATACATGCTTATTATACAATATTTCCCGATAAGGTCTACTTTCCACACCCTGTGAAGATGAACAATCTAAGAAATGCATTAACTTAATGATGCCTATACATAAATGTCACACCATGCAAAATACCTAACATGTGTAGAGTTCCTTTTACCTATCTCTAAATTACAATATACCCAGATACCAAATTATTGGATTAATCAACCATTGGCAATTTTAACAGTATAGATTACTAAATGTCAAAGTTAGAAACAATGTCTGAAGACAATTTAGAGACAGTTAGAGACAATTCAAAGTTCATTTACAATGGCTGGAGAGGTTTCTACTGACATCACCGAGACCTCCACCAGACCATTGCTATCTCTCTGCCCAATAATCACTCCTTCCAATTCAGGAGTAGCACCTGAACCATACGCCATGATATTAGGATTTAAACCAAGCTGTGCTAGTTGTTGATCATCACCAGTCTCCTGTATTGGAGGCCTACGATCACGCCCAGGGTCATACACCACAACATGATTTTCACCAGCCAGCGATGACGTTGTTGCCATAATTTGTCTCTCTCCTTGCTGTTGTGTTCCTTCTTCATTTTCCACAATGTCCTCTTCATTGTTATCATCACAATCTTGCTTGCTTGGCGTAGGACGTTCACCTCCTTTATCCATGTCTGTGATCTGGGAACGGAAAAATAAAATCATTTCAAATCTGTACGTCAAACTTGAACAGTTCTAATCAGGAATTTTGGCTGGTTTAACCAGCACTCTCCCTAGCTGAGTGAAGAAAACTTTGATGACTTTTTACACCGTTGGTCGAAATTTTCTCTTCCAACAGATGAGGCTCCACTGGAAAATTTTTTGAAAATCCATAGAAAGTCATAGAATAGAAATTGTATGGACCTTGATTGGAAATAGAATGGATTTTGGTTATCTATAATAATTGTATATTTCCATAGTATGGATATAGTATGGAAATAGTATGGATATACTATGGATTTAGTGGTGCAATTGTAAATTTTGTAGTATGGATTTCCAGTGCTCCATGTCAAACTGCAAATTGCACTGAACTGGGAGATTAGGGATATCAGTTGTCCAGTTGCCATCACAGAATCTTTTGATCTTACTACTTAGGCATGGTAGCTAATGTAGTTCTAGATCATAATATACCCTTAGACTCTGTACTTTATTGTTATTTTGTATCTTTCACAATCCACTGAAGCAGAGTCATATCACAATCCACTGAAGCAGAGTCATATCACAATCCACTGAAGCAGGGTCATACTATAACATTTTGTATTTGAAACCTTGAAACGAAATGTTTTTATTCCAACTTAAATTTTTAGAACAATAAATACGTTATAATACTTTCTGTTTGTGGAAACACCACGTAAATATATTACTGTAAAGCTTTCGATCCGTATGCCCAGATCTTCATCAGTTCTAATAATATGTGACTTGTTCAATTCACTCGCCCCTTTTATCTATCGTGATCTGACAAATACATTCACACGTTGTGCAGTGAATATTTCACCTTACGAAACTAGAGATTTGAGAACTACCGTATGACACCGATGTCGAAACACGCATTGTAGAAATATAAAACTTTACCTTTCACTATCTTTCGTATGGTATAGACTAAAATATATCTATATTTAAGGACATATGAATGTATTTATATGTCCCAATTGGTCAAAAGCTATAACCATACTGAATTATTTAGCTGTTAGTAAAAAAACCCGATATACTTACTTGTTGCGACAAGTACTCTGAATTTTGCGATAATACAGACAAGGTACGCATGCGTGTTGAAGATCGACATTTGCAGACACCTTTGGAATTTTGGGTCAATTGTGTATCAATTGTTTTTATACTTAATTGTCCTCTTTATCCCCGACATAAATATGTACCATTTATAGTTTATAGGTATGACATAATTTACTTTAAACAATGCCTTCACCTCAAACCTTTCAATTCTTGCGTCAGACAAAAACATGTATAATCGTTTTTCCCATTCTGTTTTTAAGTATATCCCTGTAAAGGTTTATGCCTTTCTCACACATAGCTACAATATGTGAATTGTTTCGAGCAAGTCATCTCGTATTAACTTGATAGTAACTCCTGGTACTAATTATACGTATACATGTATATACCGATGACATCGTAACATGACATCTGCTTTCGGTACCAATTGTGTTGGTGTACTTTTTATACCATCATTTCTGTTATGAAAGTAGATTTCGAGGCTTCCGTGAAGTACTTCATGTTTGTGATGTCAAGATAATGACCATGCAGTATACATTCCGAATACGCATTCCATGACATACTTGTCCATTTGTCACTATTAGATTCCTGATCTTTCTGGCTTTTCGTTCTTACGCATACTTATGTAGTTATAAACATTTGATCCATTATAAGCATTCTGTCGTGTTGGTCTTTCTCTGTTTTTCCCACGATCAAACAGTTGACATTCAAAGCCCAACATTCTGTATGAAACATTTATGTGTCTTTTCTCTTATACTTTACTCTGATTATCCTATTATAATACATGCAGGTATTTTAGCGTTGGCGTTGAGCTTTTGGAAAGATTCCCCTTTGAGCATTTGTATGAACAGTTATGTGATTGGTTGATAATTATTATATTAATTGATAACACAATAAATGAACGAGTCACTGTTTTAGCAAGCCAATCACAGCATGATTATTTTAGCTTTTACATTTACCAAACGACTTGATGTGACGTCATGTTTCATGTGAGAAAATATTCTATCACTGCGACAGAATTATCTGTTTATACAGAGATGAACATGTATTAATCGCTGATATCTGGAAAGATTATATTGCTGTTATCTTCGTAAGTTATCACTTTGTACATGTTTATATGTTTTGATAACAGATCTTAAACCAGCCTTGTTACGGCGTTTTGATCGTTGAATAAGTTATACGTCAAACGAGGTGTTTCAATTACTGAACAATCGAATCTGCTTATATAGCAATAGCTTGGGATAAAGGTTCTAATCTGCATGTATTTGGTTTAGGGTGATAAGTGAGATCAGATTAAGGATTTGGGACCAGGATATACTCAACCTCGTACACTGTAAATTTTAAGGAGTTGAATCAAGTCCAAAAGAGTTATTCTGTCACGAAAAACGGTTTTCTTTGAGAAACTATTTGGAATCTGTTTGGAAGCTATTTAAGAATTAAATTCGAATCAACGGCATATACTTGATACAAAAATATGCCACAAACATTGCAGGCTTGAAAACGGAAGCGAGGTAGCGAGGGGCGTGACTAAAACACCACATGAGTTGCATACGATTTATATACGGATACATACGAGTAACACACGAGTACATAACGAGTACACACGACTTGCATAGTAAACTCGTTGTAATTAACATCGTCAATGCTTCCCACACTCGTTTCTTTCACTTTCGCTTTGTTATCTAATATTCACTAACTTTATAAATATGGATTCCGCTGAAGGGAAGTTAAATTCGTTTAAAATAAAATGACAAGTTGTATATATTTTCATTTTAGTGTTTATTTTCTATAGTTGCATGTCTAGTTAGTAGTTTTGTTAACTAGTTTTGCATGAAAATGACCAAACATTGCAGTATTTTTATATAGATTTAGAGTTTCTAATACTATATTTAATCAGTTCTTGTAAAGTAAAATATTCATATTTTTATTAACAAAAACTTATTTAGTTGCTGACTTCATAATAATTTATATCGCGATTTATATATGTACTAGTTAAAATTAGACACACTCGCAGTACAAATAATATTTCATAGTTGTTAATATACGTAAGAGTAAGATAAGTTAGAATCACATGGCTGGATAAATAGATAAGAATGACAAAATTATTTAATCTAAATTATACATTGCCATTGGGAATTATTGATATTATTATTTGTCAGTTTTACAACAGCGGGCCTCATTATAACAGACATGCATTAACTAACGTGCAATTCAAACAAATGCATTTCAAAGCAGTATATGTCGTAGGATACTCTTAAATTTGGTCAGAGATATTTATTTCTATATATATATAAGTAAGATTTTACCTTTTATTAGACGAAGACGTTTGTTGCGATGTTGCCGGGACAAAATTCTGGACAGGATTATACAGTTTGCTTTTAAAACCCAAAATTCCTGTTTTCCGCATGTTGTGGTATATTGTGCTATATATCCTATATAATAATTATTCTATATCCAGAGTTCCCGTTGACATGCATTGATGTTGCATAAAGAGTTGAAGATTTCATGCAGAGTTGAAGATTTCATGCAATTGTTCCTCGCTCCATGGTACATTTATATTCAAAGAACCAATGGCATAACCACAGGCGGCCAGTCTTGACTTATAGTATAAATGTATATTATATTAATGTATATTATGGTAAAAATATGTCGTAAAATATAAATTTTAAAATGAAATTGACTTGCTTATTTGATAGTGTGTGTTCTCCTTTTATTCCTCCTTTGTTGGACTAATATATTCCGAGACTTTGTACTCGATGTTACTAGTATACATGAAACATGATGAAGGCTAACGATTCCCGATCGTCGATACAACGGCACGGCACTTCGAATCGAAAATTTTCACACTCAAATCGCTTTATTCTCCAAACAAATTCGCCAGCATGTACAACAAATGCCGTTCTTCGAAAATACAGAGGTACTTTGGCGAGATGTACAAGTTTTGGACCATATTTTAACAATGGAAATCAAAACCCATTTTATATTGAACTTACCCGGACCGAAAATTACTACGGCGAACGTCTACGCAACGAGGCCTCCTTTACCGTTGGATTTACAGGGGGGGAGGATGCCACTAATATATTCACGATAATATTTCGAATTAAAGTATCATATTCTACCATGCTTTCCAACAAAGAGCCGCTGTATATTACTTCTTCCTTAAATTTCTTCAATCTCCGTCGTTTAATTTTATTTTCTTCGACAACATCTCGAGTTTTATACAGTATCCGATCGAAGGAGTTTTTATTTTGAATATCAAATTTCAAATAATGTAAACAGTCGCTACGCGGCCGCGATTGGCTGGCTGTTACCGGAAATATCTGCTTCCCCCCCCCTGTAAATCCAACGGTAAAGGAGGCCTGGTTGCGCAGACGTTCGCCGTAGTAATTTTCGGTCCGGGTAAGTTCAATATAAAATGGGTTTTGATTTCCTTTGTTAAAATTTGGTCCAAAACTTGTACATCTCGCCGAAATACCTCTGTACTTTCAAAGAACGGCATCTGTTGTACACGATGGCGAATTTTTTTTGAGAATAAAGCGATTTGAGTGTGAGAATTTTCGATTCGAAGTGCCGTGCCGTCGTATCGACGATCGGGAATCGTTAGCCTTTATCATGTTTCATGTATACTAGTAACATCGAGTCTCGGAAAATATTAGTCCAACAAAGGAGGAATAAAAGGAGAACACACACTATCAAATAGGCAAGTCGATTTCATTTTAAAATTTATATTTTACGACATATTTTTACTATAATATACATTAACATAATATACATTTATACTATAAGTCTATACTGACCCTTGCGAGATTGGGCCGCCTGTGGCATAACCAGAGGCATAACACAGTTGCGAAACGAGACGGGTCACAGGTAGCCTGCATGGCAGGCGGTACTTGGGAAATACCGTCTGCCGCAAAACTGGGTGTAAATGAACTACCGCCCCTGAAGTATCAAAGCTATTTATAGATGTCATTAAGTAAATATTCAAAACTAGCCACTCCCAAGTTGCCACCAAGTCTCAACATAAAATATTAAATCCTGGCCTTTATTATCATCACCGCCCGACTGAATTTTAAAATCCTCGTGAAAATGTTTTATATTTCTTTATACAATATAAATGTACCGCCCGACAAAATAATTCAAGACAGTTAATTTTTAGTGCAGAGTTTCTTTGAAACTGTGCACTATTGTGATGACTGGGAAAATTCACACCAGTCAGTCAGTCAATCAGTCATAGAGTTAACTTTCCGGGGGGTGTATTATGTGTATACGATTTATGTTTGTAGTGATTTATTGTGCTTTGAAGTTTATTTAGGCAATTTCAGTTGTTTTATTTAAATATTCTTTTGTTCTTTTGCCATGTTCACAAAAATTTCGAGGAATCGTTGTCGTTATTGTAAATTTTTGTAAATTTTATAACATTCGCTTCTCATGTTGTGTGAAGGATCTTTCCCCCGGAAAACCCATTTTTTTCTTTAGCAACGCAAATGCGCATGCGCTATCAAGCCGTAGATCACGATGGCGTGACGATGCTAGGAAGGAGCGCTGGAGCGACACAGTGTTGTTTTCAAATTATAAACATTTTAGATGTGAATATTGAGTAAATCTTTGAGAATCTACGCAATATATAAATCGATGTTATGCATTACGGACATTCAATTAAGTATCGATATTATTTTGAGGGTATATTCATTGTACAGAGCTAGGAAGCAGCGAGGCAGTGTTTTCAAATGTATGAACATTTCAGACGTGTCAGTATTATATTGAGAAAATCTTGGAGATACTACGCAATATATAAATTGATGTTATGTACTTATGCATTACGATTTACGGGCATTCAAGTGCCGATATTATTTTGAGGGTATATTGTCATATACATTGTACAGATCGAGCTAGGAAGCAGCGAGACAGTGTTGTTTTCAAATGTATAAACATTTCAGACGTCTGTTATATTGAGAAAATCTTTGAGATACTATACGCCATATATAAAATTGATGTTATGCATTACGGGCATTCAATTAAGTACCGATGTTACTTAGTTTGACGGTATATTCATTGTACAGAGCTAGGAAGCAGCGAGACAAGTGTTGTTTCGAAATGTATAAACATTTCAGACGTGTATTATATTGAGAAAATCTTTGAGACACTACGCAATATATAAATTGATGTTATGCACGTAATGCATTCAAGTGCCGATATTAGTTTGACGGTATATTATGGCGCGCCGGACGGGACAAAAATACTTCCTGCGAAATACAAGACTTGTTTGGAAAAATCAATCTTGTAAATGTGCATATATAAAACTTTCTGAAAGAAATAAGACTTATCTTATGAAAACTAAACCTTTTTTCATTAAAAAGTACAATACTTTTACAAAAGTACAACCTTTTTTAAACCAAAAGACTTTTATCTTCACACAAGACTTGTTTTAAAAAATAAAACTTGTTTTATGAAAACTATACCTTTCTAAACACAACTACTTTTACAAAAATAGAACTTCTTTTAAACTATAAGACTAATCTTCGCACAAGACTTGTTTTCAGAAATAAAACTTGTTTTCATTTCAATCGATCGCGGGCTCAGATAATCGCGGGCTCAGAGTGAACTGCTGTGCTGTACACATCGTGGGCTCGCTCGAGAAGTATTTTGGTTTATATCATGGCGGATAACCAGACAGTATTAAAAAGTGTTCAACAAAATTATCAACAAAATGATCAGCACAGGCAACACTTTCGCCAAATTTGTGCATACCTCGTACTTGGTAAAGATCTATTCAATGAAATGAATCGAAACAAAGATTGTGTCGAATTACGACATATTTTGGGTGGCAAAGTGTGCAAAAATAAACCAAATATGTTGTGCACGAGACGCAAGCTTGTATTTCTTTTTATTTCGTAATTAATGACTCAACGAAAAGTGCTTTTCCCTTGACGTAATTTCAAAACAAACTTTCATTTACATGTCTCACCATCGCACCTGTTCTCAAGTTGTTTTTGAAAAGGCAAAACTGCAATTGCAAACTAATAATATATGTTGAACTTTCCATTGTAATGGTTTATAGCCACAAACTGTGGCTATATGGTGTGCCGAAAACAGGCATGGTTTATAGCCACAAACTGTGGCTATATGGTGTGCTGAAACTGAGGCATGGTTAATAGCCACATATAAAGTATTTCCCCGGGTGTAAATAGCCGGGCGGAATTAGTACCCTCGCGTCGGCTCGGGGATAAAATTTACAATCAAAATTTTCGTATTATTATTATATGAATTTCAAATGTGCAATGCTAAAAGCTTTATTCATTTTTATAATTATGTTTTAATTTTAGTAATTTGTTTTTTCGCTAGCCGTAGTATAAAAAAATGTGATATTTTAAAGTTGTGGAAAGTGCATGATTATCTATAGTTCTCGTTCAACATATATTATTAGTTTGCAATTGCAGTTTTGCTTTTTCAAAAACAACTTGAGAACAGGTGCGATGGTGAGACATGTAAATGAAAGTTTGTTTTGAAATTACGTCAAGGGAAAAGCACTTTTCGTTGAGTCATTAATTACGAAATAAAAAGAAATACAAGCTTGCGTCTCGTGCACAACATATTTGGTTTATTTTTGCACACTTTGCCACCCAAAATATGTCGTAATTCGACACAATCTTTGTTTCGATTCATTTCATTGAATAGATCTTTACCAAGTACGAGGTATGCACAAATTTGGCGAAAGTGTTGCCTGTGCTGATCATTTTGTTGATAATTTTGTTGAACACTTTTTAATACTGTCTGGTTATCCGCCATGATATAAACCAAAATACTTCTCGAGCGAGCCCACGATGTGTACAGCACAGCAGTTCACTCTGAGCCCGCGATTATCTGAGCCCGCGATTATCTGAGCCCGCGATCGATTGAAATGAAAACAAGTTTTATTTCTGAAAACAAGTCTTGTGCGAAGATTAGTCTTATAGTTTAAAAGAAGTTCTATTTTTGTAAAAGTAGTTGTGTTTAGAAAGGTATAGTTTTCATAAAACAAGTTTTATTTTTTAAAACAAGTCTTGTATGAAGATAAAAGTCTTTTGGTTTAAAAAAGGTTGTACTTTTGTAAAAGTATTGTACTTTTTAATGAAAAAAGGTTTAGTTTTCATAAGATAAGTCTTATTTCTTTCAGAAAGTTTTATATACGCACATTTACAAGATTGATTTTTCCAAACAAGTCTTGTATTTTGCAGGAAGTATTTTTGTCCCGTCCGGCGCGCCATAGTATATTCATTGTGCAGAGCTAGGAAGCAGCGAGACAGTGTTGCTTTCAAATGTATAAACATTTCAAACATAAATATTGAGAAAATCTTGGTTTACGTGTCTAGCACAACGTCAACGGTGCAAACTCATGTTCAGACTTCAGTTTAACGAGAACTCTACCAGATCTTACGAGAATCTATCTGTATCAAAGCTTGTCAAAACTGCTATAAACACTGCTATAACTGTGAAACCATTGAAATATTGATTACATGCGAAAATGAATCATGAACACAACGTGACCTTCAAAATAACTCAAAGGTTAGTGAGCTTGTTATTGTGCACGTCACAACTAGGTTAAAATGCGGAAGCGGATGCGAAACGGCGCGGATCCACGGAACGGATATGGAGATAAAATACGGAACGGATTTGGATAAATCCTCTTTTTTACGTTTCCGTGTTTTAGATTTATGTTCCTTTTTGTAATGGAATACAACGTCGTAGTGCTTATTACACGCTGGTCATATTCAGCGAATTTTTTCCCAATACCGCAGGCTCGCATTTTCAGCGGAATTGCGGTGAAAAATTGAAAGTTTTGCATTTTGCACAAAACTGGCCACTTTCTGCAAGATGCCCGCTGACAATACAAGCCCGCACAAGTGGGAGTACTTTTGCTAAATTGGACCAACGTGTTATTCATAACATATCTTATACAGCTATATTTCAATTAAAGTTGTGACTGGGACAATAGTCAAATGTACAATATGGGCGCTAAAACGATGATGGCATTGGCAATAATCATACATTTAAGTACTATTTAAAGCACGCGTAGGAGTGTTTTATCACATATAAAACACGACGCGTAGCGGAGTGTTTTATATGTGATAAAACACGACTACAAGTGCTTTAAATAGCTTCAAAAACGACTCATCTTATACGAGTTCATTGGCGAAGTAATTTTTAAAATAAACTTTGTCTAAACCGAGAAAATCAAAGCTAAAGTTTATGTAAATTAACGTGATTTTTATCACATATAAAACCACGACACGCTTATGATTTTTCTTTGTGTTTTGCTCCTGAATTATTAATGAGTTTTTGAAATAAGTTTAGCATATCAGTAGCCTTGTGGGGATACTTGGCGACAGCTCCAATAAATTGTGTCAGTTCCACGAAGCACGACGTTTCTGATGTGTTAGGCTTGTTTTAAACGTCGGGTTACTCGTGTGCCGAACGCATTAAAAACAATAGATAATGAGATGAAATGCCTATGATAACCGTTTATTTCGTAGTTTAACCCATGTGACGACATGTGATTAAGGCTATAAGCCACGCTTGAAAAGCTATTCAATTAATAAGCATGCCTTATAGCGTTTGTCTTTGAAAACTCTGCACTATCCTTGGATCCCTAGTTATATAAAAGGTCTCAGTTCGTTCGTATTGGGTCGGATGCATCTACACTTCAATATATCAATGGTGGTATTCCACAAGGTACTAAGCTTGGCCCGATCCTCTTTGCCGTAATGGTGAATGAACTTTTGTCTGCGTGGGGCCCCCGTGCTAAGTTCGTTGATGATCTTACCGCTTTGGAAATTGTACCTAGAAATTCCCCTTCCTTGATGAATCATATCGTGGCAGATATACACTCGTTTGCTGAAGTGAACAATATGAAGCTGAATCCTGCCAAGTGTAAAGATATGATTGTTAACTTTCTTCATTTCAATACTAGTGTTTTGCAACCTATCATCATTGGTGCAACACGCGTGGAATCTGTTTCATCATTTAAACTGCTCGGAGTGTATGTTACCAGTGATTTAACATGGTCTGTGCATTGCGAATACATTATTAAGAAATCCAATAGGCGTTTATATG
>CACRXK020002363.1:0-44152 GCA_902702795.2 Paramuricea clavata | reverse complement strand
GCACTTTCCATCTGGCACTCATCATTTCGGTCTCGCGATCGTCTACGCATCCGTTCTTAACATAGTTTAGCGGTCGTTTAGTCGTGCAAAAAATAGGCGTGTCAGATTTAAATGTCACATCTTTGGCGAAATGAGACTTCGGAGCAGGTAAGTTGACTTGCTGACCTTCGAGCAATAAAAGTAGATCATGCCATGCTATGATTTGTGGGGACCATCGAAAATCATTGAGGAAAATCACTTCAGAATTTTCGGCTCCAACCCAAGCGAAACTGGTAGACGCTGGATTCGTAAATGTGTGGTAGATTTTGTTTAACGGATTAAATAAAAATGTCTTCCCACAATTGGCTGGACCCGTCAGCATTACATTCCTGTACTTTCCTCGCCCTTTCACGAGAGACTCTTTTACACACATGGCAAATTGATGTGGTGGTATGTCATTATTATGTAATATCTCCAAAGCACATATCTCCCACTCTCCGTGTGTCTCACATGTGCATTCTGCCTCATAAGCTTCTTGCAATATGTCCATACGAGATGTATTTCTTCTCCGTAGTGTTTCTTCAGCTTTTTTCATTTCCCAAGCGTTAGAAATCACTTCGTTTACCACCTTCGTGCCGCGATTTAAGACAAATTCTGCTAGGTCAGTTTTTCCTTCTTGTTTCTGAATATTTGCAAAAGCCATCAGTTCCGTTCGGTCCTGAATATTTTTGTCCACAATTATTTGCGAGACTTGGTAGGAAGTAAGACGTTGACGTTTCCTTGGGCGACCCTCTTTTGCTTTGTATGCATTCGCAGTCTCGGAAGCATGTTCGTTTTCAGTCTGAACAGCGTTTGAGGATGTTGCCAATTCGCGTCTTAAACGAGATTTGCGTTTTTTTCGCAGTGCTTCGTGTGCCTTCATAGTGGGTGGTTCACAAGCATTCGTGAGATCTGGATGCCCTTCGCTTTCCTCATAGTCGATATCATCTTTTGTGACATAGCGCCAAGCCGTGAAATAGTTCGCATGGATGCTTGAAAAGTGTACAGATATGCCGTATGTTTCCTGGAGATATCTTTTCGCGGGCAACCAACGCTGATTTTTATTCAATTTTATTGCTACGTGAAAATGCACTCCTGAACGCAGATGGTTTTCTTGGGCACAGCACCATTGAATTACGGACGCGGTTCGCTGAGTAAACGATCGAACAACAGCTTCAGCAAAGGAACGCCTTGTCGGAAATTTTGTTGTATTTGCTTGGCTGTAAGTGACCAAGTATACCTGTCGAACTTGCCGAGAGTCAAGCTCAAAATTGCTATCACTGGATGTAGAACTTTCGTACTGTGTAAGTAACTCCATTGCATGCAACGATAGAATTTCCGCAAGAAGTGTAAGGTGATTCGAAAGCTTAATAGTAATATTTATTTGATCAAAATGGCTCAATCATCCATTAAGGCAATTAGTGTGCCGAACGCATTGGAAACAGTAGGTAATGAGGCATTTCAGCTGATTATCTATTGTTTTAATGCATTCGGCATATGAGAAGCGCGACGTTTGAAAAAGGCCTTAGATTCCCTGTATGGTAATTTACCTAATTGAAAATACTATTTTATTCAAATATTGACTGTTGATATTCTCATTCAGCTAAAAACAACAGAATGTACTGTATATGTTTGAAATACTGTCGCCTAATTGAATTGAATTGATAGTAACTTTAAGTGATAAAACATCCAAGTTCACAATCGGTTTTGTCTCAGTGCAGCTAATATACAAGATAATTTACTTTATTAATTACTCTCTCTTACACACGAAATATGAAGATAATGCAATTTATGAATTTATTTGGTGAGAATTTGTTCAAACAACGTAATTATGTCCTAGATATATATATTAACATATGAAAAATACGGAAATAGTAATTATGAAAAATACAGACAATCATTGACAAAATTAATTGAAACGATGTCTTACAAGAGATGAAATTTAAAATGAGACCGAAAATTTTCACATATTTACGTTTATTCTCTCTCAGATAGCCCCCTCCCCTCCCCCCCTCCCAAACAATGTTGATGTAACTAGTAATATATGTGTTTGAAGACGTCATTACGGTCGTAACAACATTGATTGGGTGGAGAGGGGGTGATAAAAGTGAGCAAGTGCATTCGTTTCAACCCATTTGTCAATGATTGTAGCCGGTTACAGATAACCTACTAATTGGGGACACTAAGGGATAAAACTGCTAATGAGTGGCGTTACCTGGTTTTGTGTGAGAACATCTGTCAGGGGTTTTGCTGGCCCTTTCAAAACAATGTTGTTTTCCGGACAAAGAGCAGGAAATCCAAACCAATAGTAAAACTGATATTTCTTTAAATCCTGAGAAAATGACATTTTATTAAATTGTGTTCATTTTAGACTCAGTTTAAGAACAACCTACTGTATATGTAGCTATGTTGTAAAATATATAAACTGGTAAAGAAACATAATGTACAGTGTGTAAAGGAACATCGCAGATTTATAGCTCATTTAAAATAATTAAAATTAATTACATGATTGACATGAATATTATGTTAAGATATTCAAATTTTATATTCATTTGATCAATCAGTTAAAATAACAGAATAATATCCTTCAGAGGTTTTCAGCAGCAAATGGTGATAAATGCTTATCTATTTGCCACCAAACACATGCTCAGTCATTATAACTTGATTCTTATTATGAACAATTTAGCCACGAGCAAGTTTTCTAGGACATGTTTTATTTGTTCGTCATGTCAAGGCAACTTTGCCAATTTTTACTATGACAATTAAGAACACATGTTCAAATGCTGGTATGCTATGTACAAATTTTGTTCGTTTGTATCCGTCAACAAAGAAAATTTGGCACAGTAATTTGAGCACTTGCATGCGGTTGGTCAGCAATTTATTGTAGTCGTAATTATTAATACAATAATAATACAATCCTGACAAAAAATTATCGTGGACACCACGTGCATCGAACAAAACTAGATGTATTTCTACAGAATTAATCCCCTCAAAAAATCCCCCCCCCCCCTGCTACCCCCAATTCAATGTTGGACTGAATCAACTAAACATATACTTTTAAAATTTAAATGCGAAAAACAACATTGAATAAGGGGGCAGGGGGGGGAGACAAATTTCATGAAAGAACGTCTCGATGTTAATATTTAAATTGGGTTAGAAAAGTTAGGTGTCCACATAATCTTTGCCAGGATTGTAGACTTGGCGGTCAGAAAACCAAAAACGTGTCATGGAAATTTTGTTCTACATACACAGTCACGTGCAATTGACCAAGAATACTTGTCATATGAAAACTTGCTCGTCAATAACCGGATTTAGAGTCTGCCTCTATCAACATCCCTTTTATAGTGAAAAGCAGCAATAAGAAAGAAATAAGTATTGGATGCTTATGTGAAAATGCATGTAGTGTATTTATCCTGTGTTGGGGAGAAACTATATGTGCATAATTGTACAGTGCAATGTCGTTCACATGTACATACGAAAATCACTTACAGCAAATGTGAGTAAAACAAATTGATTGAGAAGTGTTGGTTCTTCTGCTGCTTTCTTTGATACAATACTGTCCCATATCTATATACATAAATACAATATATATATATATATATTGTCCTTTTCATAATGTGCACATTGTCAATGACGTTGAAGTGATAGGTAACCTTGGGTTAATTCACATGAACATGGTGACTGACGCATTGATATTAATTAAATATATTATTTTGGACATCAACCACTAATTTGTTTTGCATATGATTAATTGATTTCCTTGACTCTTGCCCCAATAAGAATCAGTGCAAAGTTGCTGCAGCCTGTATGCCTCACTCTACAGTTAGATTTAGGTCCATACAACACACCATCCAAATCATGCCTGTATACTCTGTAGAGTTTTATTTTGTGAAGGTAGCCAATCATGCCGGCACAGCCATTTTAAATCACTGACTCCACACAATTATTGGCGTTGCGTGTTATACAATATGCAGTAACTTCAGGCTTAATCAGACAGCTAGAGTACAGTAGTTTCACATAATTTTTGCTTTACAAAAGCTAGCTGCACACGCGAGTTTTGGAGTTGTTAGCCAGTAACTCTTGGTTATACTGTACAGGAAGGTAGTTCATATACTTTTCATGCACTTGCGAAGCCTATGGTAGCCTGCGTGGCAGGCCCATTGAATATGGGCCTGCAACAATCTCAAGGAAATTTGATATTTCGGGGCCGTGAGCGGACTCAAAAACGCTATTGGTTGAAATCACAATGTATGCCAAAATACTCGTAAATCACTGTTGCGCAATGTTTATATACGCTTTCAATAAAAGCGTATATTTTTGAAAGAGTACTGTGAATTTTGGGTTTTAAAACTAAAAGCTGAACAGCTGGAAATCGTTGAGATGTTTTGGCAGGTTTTCTCATTGGATATCTGCCTTGACAAGTCGAAGAGCATGGATACAAACCCATGCACGTGTTGGTATTTCTCTAAATAATACAGTAGCAATACCCGATCAATTTGAAAATACTGATTGACAAATTATGTATCCTATTAAATACATGTCGCTTTATGTATTTATGAAACTTATACTTGATCTACAAACGTTGCTTTTATCGGTTATTATGAGTTTTATAGCAGACTACAAACTACAGTGCAATTTAGCTTGTATTATCATAGGCGGTGATCAAATTTCCTTCAGATTGTTGCAGGCTCTCATTTACCCACCGTTCATTTATAAGTCACCGTTCATACGTTTCTAAGTCACCGTTCATACGTTTCTAAGTCACCGTTCATACATTTCTAAGTCACCGTTCGCCATCTTCAACCACTTAACGCGTGCTTATTCGATTACATAGGCCTATACGCCAAAATTCGAATCACACACGACAAATCGCAGGGTGTTACTGTAAACGTATACCATTCGAATACAAAAAAAACAATATAATACATATTAACCTTACGTTATGTAAGTATTTACTTTACACATGATATAGACATTGTCTTGCCAAGGATTATGAATACTGTAAAATTTCAAGTCAACATCGATTTTTTATGCTTTAATACGTACTTGCCTTTTTCCCAACAGATTCCAGCAGTTTTTGCTTGTCAAATGCTTTGAAATTCTCTATTGTATTGGTGTTGTGAAGTTCTCCCTTGCAACTGAAACAATTCTTAGACGTTTGGGCATTTCTGAACAAACAAGTGATGAATTTTATTATAACTATGACGAGCGTATAAAACCCACGATACTGACAACCAACAGACTGTAGTAAATGAGCAGGGGTTTCAGAATAAGCCGGCGGCCGGTGGAGTTCCGCCGGCTACTTGAACTTTCACCGCCGGCTACTTTTCGTCTGGTCACAGGAAAAAAATTATATACAAAGGTACAAGCGAACCAACACGATGTTTGTTATGTTCCAATTGGAATTCAAGCAAAACGTCACTTATTTTGGAAGATCAATAAGATCAATAATATATAGTACCAAACATAGCTTGCTTTCTAAGACTAAGTTGGTGTCGAAGTGAATCTTCCTGGAAGATAACTCTGATTGACTCTGTGACTTAAGCATTGCCATTGGGGAATCCGAATTTGACAGTGAGTCAGAGAACCTTCAGAGCCACTTTGGTAAATGTTTTTGGCAAGTGACTAATTCTTTGACAACAAATTAATTATGATAAAGTGATGAAGTGAAAAACTCTGGGCCGTAGCGAGGGGGGGGGTTAACCCCCCTCCCAACTTTTTTAGAATTAACATATTCGGAAAATCGGGTTGGCCATTCGGAAAATTACGGCAATAATAGTATAACAAAATTTTAGTTGTTAAACAGAGAATATATAATATTATATAATACCTTATTAAATTCTAATCGTTTAATTGGCTGTTTATGGTCACGTGATATTGAATAGAAAATTCCATTTCCCAAGAGTGCAATGGAACACGTTCCATTGCACTCTCCGCGAGTGCAATGGAATAAAACGTATAGTACAATTGCACTCTTCGTGTTTTTGGTAAATCGCATCCCTCAAAATGCTTCTTATACGAACTATTAGTCTATTTTGGTATTATATAAAACAGTCGCCTCGTTGAATGGAACATTCCATCTTTCACCTCATGAAAATATTCTTACCATTGCACTCATAAACATTCATTATTTGTATATAATTGTATTGTCAGTATAAACTGATTTACAAAATCATGGCATTTACATGGATATTAACATTTAACAAATCGTAAATCAGTAAATATGCATGCATACTGTACCTTTATCATTTAAATAATATACCTTTCAAATACTGACAATTGATTTATTTAATTTTAAGTGGCTACATTATCCATGACAAACTGCAAAGAATCATATTACCCATACTTTCCTGCATCTTCTCCATGCAATATATAGTTCATTAAATACGCCTTCGCCCATTTAGTATACTACTAAATTGTAAACAAATTGTAAATTTCGACATACTAAAACGCTGTTTTCTGACCATCAGAATTATGCTCTAAACTTCCCCAAAGTCCAGGAAATGGCATTCCAGAGACTCTAAATTAAAAAATTTCCTCGGGCCTTTGGCCCTCGTTCTCAGCCCCTAATCAAAAAGAGCTTCCTACGGCACTGCATGCTACTCAGCTGCTGTAATATGTCTGTGCGTAGAATATGCATATTTTTGTTTGTAAATTGCGTCTTCATTTTCCGGACAGCAAACACCTTCGTGATTAAACTACAAGTAGCACATTAAAGTACATTGTCACTTACAAGTATCAATGACATCTAAATCTAACAAGTGAACAGTTGTACTTTATCTTGTCACTTATTCTATATTATCTGATTGTTAATTTGCGTTTAAATTTCCATGCGAGGGCACCCCCCCCTAAATTTCCATGCGAGGGCACGCCCCCCTCCCTGCGCGTTTTTTTAACTATCAGTCACAGCCGGCTACTTATTTGGTACAACCGCCTACTTCAAATAATTCTGAAACCCCTGAATGAGCTACATAAAGAAGAGAAGTACTGTATGCAAGGACCCTGCATGGTGTTTAATCCCCGAGCGCCATGGATCTCATGGGTGGACCTCTCACTGATCTCAAAAACATGGCGAATGTCAGGAGTAGAATGAGTGGGATCGTTAAAAAAAATCGTTACTTTATGCAACGAGCAGCTAAACATTCTTTATTTCATAACAACGGATTAGAGGCAATATATTGCAGTAAATCATAAAACACAAGACAAGTTGTATCAATTGTATAAATTGTTGCGTACGATCAAAGACACTGACAGCGTCTTCACCATGATTTGAAACGGTTTTATTTCAAACACGAAGTTTGTCCTTAAAAAGAATAGTTTCGTTTCATAACGTTTTATGTTTTCAAAACATTTTTGCACATATTGAGAAAATAAGATAAAATGAATGAATGTTATAAAATAACATGTATATAACGCGTGCTCTGATTGGTCGAAACCCGTGTTTGGATCAGGCCATCCAAACACGGAAGACTATCGTGTTGTTGTTATTTTATAAAACAATTACTTTATGGTTTATCCGTGTTTGGATGTCCTGATCCAAACACTTGGGAATGTTGCTCGAGTTAAGAAACTTCGGCTCGTGTTTCGCGCGCTTTTCTTAACTCTCGCAACATTCCCGCGTGTTTGGATCAGGCCATCCAAACACAGAAGCCATAAAGTACTTTAATTGTATAACAGTACTAGGACCTAGGTACAGTACAAAGAAAAAAAGAAATAAACAAAACAAATAGGTGAATTGCATGAGGGAGAAATGAATGAACTACAAATTGCAATATACAGTAGACATGTGCTCAACGTTAAAAAGGGCCTGGAGGACCAAAGTGGTCAAGTTTAACCAGGATACAACTTAAAGTTTTTATTGTAAATAAATTAAGCCATTTAGACTGATTTGATAGCCTATGACATTTGTATGCTTCGTTTTCCATTCTTGCCTAATTAGCCACATGCCAGAATATTAGCAGAATTTTTTTTGTTCTGTTCTGTCACAGAACTTCAGAAATTTTCAAGGTTTGTATGTGGTACGTCACTACGTCTGAAGGGGATGGGAAAGAATTCCAATAATATGATAATGTGCTAGGACTCTGAATATAGGAGGGTTGACTTTTTTCCATGGAAGAGCTACGGATATATTTTCTGAATATAGCTGATATTTTATACAATCATGATATTTTCTATGTGACAAATATGACTATATCTTACCCATCCAATGCATCATAATCAAGGTTAAATCTTGATGGCAATCCATCTAAATCATCTAAAAACAATTGTCATTATTAATTGCATGAAAGTGTCCGGCCTTAATGAGATGTTTAATTGTATGGCGTATTTTAAATTATTAACTAAAGGCGCATTTACGGCCGTTGTCTGTGCATCGAGAAACAGGACGTTTATTATTTTAAACATCCAGGACATATGACAATTGAAAAGCCAACAAGTTTTTCACTATAGTGCTACACAAGAGTCGCATATTGCAGGGTATAACTGCAACACCTATCATAAATTCAACGTTTTTATCTTCAACGCTCAAGATACAGAAACACCTGCCATGCCATCTAAATTATCTATACCCTCATGTTCTCAATTATCCAACATTGTATTAACAGAATTTGAAGTTGCTGAAGTGCTTCGCTACCTAGACCTCCAAAAAGCATGCGGACCAGATGGTATTCCAAGCAGACTCTTGCTCGAACTGGCAGACGAGATTATCCCTTCGTTATCCAAATTGCTAAACATGTCTCTTTCGCTTGGCGTTGTATCCAGTAAATGGAAGCTTGCCAATATCACTCCTGTTTTCAAGGCGGATGATCCAACACTCTCATCCAATTACCGACCGATTTCTCTTCTTTGCGTGCTGTCTAAGGTTCTGGAACGATGCATCCACAATCATTCATATCAACACCTTGCACCGCTTATCTACGATAGGCAACACGGTTTCGTCAGGGGTAAATCAACAACAACACAACTGTTGGAGGCATACCAAGACATCATGGAATTGTTAGTGGTAAAGAAGTTGATGCCATATACCTCGATCTGTCAAAAGCTTTTGACAAAGTACCACATAATTTGCTCTTGCAGAAACTTGAGAATTCTGGGATCAGTGGGTCTCTCCTACCTTGGTATAAAAGCTACCTCAGTGATAGGCGACAACGAGTTGTTCTTCATGGTGTCTGTTCTGACTGGCTTCCGGTTACGTCTGGTGTGCCGCAAGGCTCTATGCTTGGTCCGCTACTGTTTCTTGTGTATTGCAACGACGTCCAAGATTACATTCAGGCTGAATCATCGCTCGCACTCTTCGCTGACGACTCCAAACTTTACACATCTCTTCATCTTCCTACTTCTTGTAGTTCTCTCCAAGACAACCTTAACAACCTTATCAAATGGAGCGTTGATATGAAAATGACATTCAACCCAAAGAAATGTAAAGTCATGCACATCTGGGGAAAGAAATTACCGAACAAACACCAGTACAACCTCGATGGTCAGTCAGTTGAAGTTGAACAAGTCACAAATATCAAGGACCTCGGTATCACTGTTTCCAGTAATCTTTCTTGGTCAAAGCACATCGAAGTCCCTGCAGCGAAAGCCAACAAAACTCTTGGACTCATCAAAAGAATCCGCAGAGACATAAATGACTGCGCCACAAGAAGACTACTGTACTGCTCTCTCGTTATAAGCCTAAGTTGGAATACGCTAGTAATGTGTGGTAACCTAGCACTGTCAAACACCGGTCACTAATCGAGAATATTCAGCTACGAGCGACTAAGTTTATCTTGAACTATCCCAAAAATATGTCCTATCAAGAAAGACTGATAAAAACGAACCTCGATCCTTCGTCCACTCGAATTCCGCGGAGAAATCTTGGACTTGCAATTGTTTTACAAATCAAAAAACAGACTTATACAGTACCTATGGATGTACTGATGATCATACAGTACCCAGTTTGTTGGGCAAACAAAGCTAGTCGGGCAATATTCGCTCCACAGTCGGACAGTATTGGCTTATTATAAAAATAAATGGGACAAATTCTGTAAATTTTTTGGGACATTCTGTCAATTTTGTGGTCAATCTTGTGATGTCTGGAAAATTTGTATGATGTTCCGAAAAATTTAGGTATGTTCGAAAAATTTTTGGACCCCTAAAATGGTACACTGACCGAAATTTTTTTGGCGATGGGGGGGGAGGGGGGGGAGGGTCGCCAAAATTATTTGGTTCGGGAAAAAAAATTTTCGTCACTGGTCGGGCACAATTCGAAAAAGTCAGGCAAATTTCTTCCCTAATTTTTTCCTTCCAGTATGCCCATGAGAGGACACTCACAACACACTACCATACATTGGCACATTGCATTTGCAACAAATGGATTTTCCAAATTATATGGTTTTCCTGGATTTCCAGAGGGACAGGGTTTTGCCAGGATCTGAAAACTGGGTGTCCGAATTGGCCATTCTGGGCCATTGGGTAACTGATGAATACCCTTTTGGGGGCAAGGCATATTTTTCGGCAATGCCACTTTTACTAGGTAAAAAAATTAAAGGGCTAAAAACTAAAGGGCTAAAATTGTAGTAGTTTGGAAGTGTAATTGTAAATTCATTTGTCACTAAAATACAATAAATACTGTACCTCCCCCTTTGTCAATTTACTTTGCATTATTCATGACATTAAAACACACTTGAACGCTTCAAAGTAATGCGAATGCTCAACGAAAAGTGCGAATAATGTCATGATTGGAGTGTGGGTGTGTTACCAGCTGATGACCAGTATTTTGGTCATGGACTGATCATGGTGACATGGTTTATATCAATGGAAACTAATTTTCCAGTTGCTCAGGTCTGCTCTAACTGCATAATGCTGTAATCCGCTATGTAGCAATACTTCCCAATGCACCACACACACACAGCCCGGTAACTGGGGATTTGCAGATATTTTATTTCTAAATTGTCAATTCCTCACAAATCGTTATTGGACACAAACACATTATCAAAATTTCACAAATGTCGACCTTTTTATTAAGACATTCAATCACTAAGCAATCGAACTTGTGCACTAAGGCTATTAAAGACCATGTTATATGTACAATGTTTAATATACACAAGGCATTTTTTCTTGCAAGTTGCAACAATGTCTGATCTATATACAGCACAGGCATGTTAACTTTACAAGTATTCCAACACGATCGTTAATCCATTGAGCACCTGTGCCCTCCTGTTGATGAGTAAAATCATCTGGCTAATGGTAGAGTAATTCAAATAATAAATTTTAGTGGGTGCAATTAGAGTGCATTGCAATTTAATGGGTTAATAATCAGGAAACAGCTCACGGCATGGTCACAGGCAAGCTATGTACGCCAATGCAAAGTCTCTCAAATGTGAACATTTATATTCCCAACCTTTAACATGGAACACCCCGAGACTAGATGCTCAACATATACCCCACCCCCAGGAATTCGAAGTGACAGTGTACATTTTGCCGTTGGGGGGCATAGAATAATACTCTCTAGCCACTCTGTCTAATGGAAGACAGTTTTAATTGTCAAAGGAAACTCTTGCAAATGATGGCTCATTGCAAAATCGAGCGGCACCACAGTCACCACAGGCAGTAACAAAGTCAAAGACAGTGCATGCATGAGTCTGAACTTACTAATTACATAATATCCACGAAGTTCTCTGGCTGATTCATCTAAATGATATTCTTCTAATTTCTTCCGTTGTAAACTGCTCCAAAATCCAGCATCAACAGCGCTAGAAAATGGAGCAAATTGGAGGATTTTCCCATTATTTTTACCTCCTTGGTCAACCATGATTTTATTTTGTTTTTATTTTCATAATTTCATTATTATTTTCACATAATTTCATTATTTCTGGTGCTTCCACAATCAAAACAAAAATTTTAAAAAATTCGAAAAAATTAGAAATTCGAAACTTCCATTTGGTCGAAGTTACCGTTTTGGAAGTTTTGTAATCATCGAATAAAACAAATGAATTTTTAGGATTTAATATATAAAGAAAACTATAAAATGTTTTATGTATTTTCTACATGTTTTTCTTGTCACCATGACAACCGTCCTCTCTCTCCAGTCTTTTTGCTCGGTCAAATTTATATTACGTCATAACTTTAAGTTAATATATTCAGAAACATCCCCCTCCCGAATGTGCTAACATTTGTCATCATAAGACAATTTTTAACGTCAAACATAATCTAAACAATTCCAGTCCAGTCTAGTCTTCAGCTCCCTCGACTTCTAATGGGCTCAAGTGCTGTGGTGTACCAGTCGTAGATAAGTACTATCACCAATCTGTATTTTCACGACTCTTACCAATCCGTCTTTGCCAGGATGTGCTTCCACTAGGACCACTATGCGAGCAAGAGGCCACTCTCCACGCTTAGCATTTGGTTCTATAAGAAGTACTACATCACCTTCTTTTAATTTTTTTCTTTTCTGAAACCACTTTCCTCGAGCACTCAAACTTGATAAAAATTCCCTTCTCCATCTTCTCCAAAACTGACCAAGTAACTGCTGAATTCTACGCCATCGCTTCTTCGGGTTCACTGTTTCATTTTCAGGTACTTCAGGTGCGAGGTCTCCTCCTAACTGCCCAACCAGGAAATGACTCGGTGTTAAAGGTGCCAAGTCATTAATATCAGAACTGACGTACGTTATTGGTCTAGAGTTTAACAACCGTTCAGCACCGCAAATTGCAGTATGTAATTCTTCATCATTAACTTCTGCATCTCCGAGAATTGTTCTTAAAGCCTTTTTGGAACTTTTGATCATGGACTCGAAGATACCCCCAAAGTGTGGTGACGCAGGCGGATTAAACTTCCACTCAATTGGTTTCATTCTTGATGTTTCGTTGATTATCTTCTCTTGGTCAAACTGAGAAACTAACTCACGTATCTCTCTCTCGCCAGACACGAAATTTCCACCGTTGTCAGACACCACATAAGATGGCATCCCCCTCCTTGATGTCATCCGCGTGAAGGCATTTAAGAATGAATCAGTGTCTAAGGAATAGCTCATTTCCAAGTGAACCGCTCTTGTTGTCAAACACGTGAAAAGGCATAGATACCTCTTCGCTCTCGGTTTTCCTCTTCCTTGTTTTGGGCGAAACGGCCCACCGTAATCCACGCCAATTCTGTCGAATGCTTTTAATGGCAATTTTACTCTTACTCCCGGGAGTGGTGCCATCATTTGCCCAGGTTGCTTCGTAGCAAATCGTCGCCGACAGCCAGGGCACGTCTCAACCACGTTTCTAACAGCTCGTCTTCCTTTTATCACCCAATAATTTGAGCGTAACTCCGTAAGTAGATGTTCCACACCCGTTCCATGACCACGTTTTTCATGAGCGTCAACGATAATCAACTTGGTCACAGCATGATCTTTTGGTAGCAATATAGGGTGCCTGGTGTCGTATGGAAGTTCTCTGGCGAATCGAAGGCGACCGTCAGCTCTGAGAAGTCCTTCCTCATCTCGTTTAGGATTGAAGTGAAGTAATCTGTTGTCCTTTTCTCCATCAGGAAATGCATCAATATGTGCTTGTCCTAACCAAAATCGTTCTGCTTTCTTCATCTCGTCTGGTTGAAGAATCTTAGTAATGTTTCTGGATTCCTTTGGCAATCTACAGTTCCCAACAAAACGCTTGATCCACGCCGTCGTGCCGTATAATTTGGTGAGGCTGGAAAACTTACTGGGGTCGAGCAGTTCAGTCTCAACCGTTACATGCGAACCCGTGTGGTGGGTCTGTTCCTTTCTGCGTTCGACGTCAATTGAGCTCGCGTCAGCATTATTGTTGGGCAACTTCTCTGGCCAACACGACTCGTCGCTCTTTAAGAATTCTGGGCCTTCAATCCATAATTTACTTTCTGTTAATTGAGACGCTGTAAGACCTCTAGTCGGTAGATCTGCTGGGTTCTCTTCCCCTGGGATATGACACGAACGGTTTAAATGAACGGCTTTTACTGCGTACCCAGTACAAGACATTGGTTGAATCCGTCCAGAAAGTTGTCTTGCCAACGGTCAGTGTTTTTCTAATATTCCTCGCCAATCGGGCAGAGAGTATACCTCCTATAATCTCAAGACGTGGTATTGTAACAGCTTTAATAGGCGAAACACGGCTCTTTGACGCGATGAGATAACATGTTGGGTTTTGGCAGTTGTACTTACAAAGCAAATAGGCAGCTGCAGCATAGGCATCTTTGGAAGCATCTGAGAATACATGAAGCTGTGTTTCGATCGGATCGGGCAGTCGTATACAGCGTGGGATATGGAAATTCGACAATTCGCGAAGTTCATTGATCCAAACATTCCATTTTGTCTTTAAGTTATCTGGTAGAGGGTCATCCCAATCTAAACCATCAGTCCACATTTCTTGCATCAACACTTTGGCTCTTAGAGTAAATGGTGCAAATAATTGTAGAGGGTCGAAGAGGGTCATCCACGTACATGGAGTTTTCCACGGTATCAGCAGCCTCCGAGTGTGTCTCGGCGTGTGAACGTGCGTGGGAATGTAGGATATATTGAGCACAAAAGGGAGATGCTGTATTTCCAAACGGCAGACGTTGGAACTCGTAGACATCTGGGGGTTTTGACTGGTCAAAATTACGCCATAGGAATCAGTGATACGGTCGATCCTCTTCTTTGAGCTGGACTTGCAAGAACATCTGAGAAATATCGGCTGATATTGCAACTGGCGCGCTACAAAAACGGATTAATACGTCCACTAGATCTTGCTGGAGTTTTGGCCCGGATAGTATGGCATCATTTAAACACTTTCCCTCTTCTTTCGCCGCGGCATCATACACAATACGGTCTTTAGTGGTGGTTCTGTCTTCTTTGATAACAGGAAAGTGAGGAAGGAACCATTGTTCTTCATTTGTCAAAGGCAGTTTGCGAACATAGTTTTTATCAACATAGTCCTCGATTATCTTATTGTATCCGTTTGCAACTTTCGATCCCTTGTTCATCAGTGACTTCTCTAAGCTTTGCAATCTTCGATGTGCTATCTCGAAATTATTTTCGAACTTAGGTTCTCCAGTTTTCCAAGGAATTTCAATCTCATATCTACCATCTTTGGCTACCCGTGTTTCTTCAGCAATCTTCATTGCAGCTAACTCGTCCTGGGTCCAAGTTTGGCTATCTCCGTCTTTAATTCCTATAGCTCCAAGTTCCCAAAACTTTCGTAACAAGTCATTCGTTTCTTTCACATCATCATTGGAACTTCGATATGTACGAGTTGAATGATGGCAACGCGACTTGTACGGCCGGTTTGAGACAACGGTCGGACCAAAACAAACCCAACCAAGGTTTGTCTGTCTAGCAACAGGATCATTAGTCTGAGTCCCTTGAACTTCTCTCCGAACTTGGAGATATTAATGGTCGCTACCGATTAATAAGTCGATTTGCGGTCGTTTGGCAACATTTTGGAATGGGATATGCTTCAGATGTGGCCATTGATTCTTTATTTCATTCCATTTAGTAGCTGGAGTGTTACCTGTTATGTCCTCAAGAACATTAGCTTCCAGTGGTGCACAAAAATCACCGCTCACACTAGCTATTGACAGTTCGACTCTTTGTGACAATTTCTTTACTTCTGTTCCAGCAGTTCCCGAGATAGTTAAATTCTTCATTCGGCCTTCAAGTTGCAATTCTTCGGCTGCATTCTCTGTAATGTATGATCCCGTTGAACAAGGGTCAAGCATGACATTAACTCTTAATTTTATCGTTCCATTCATAACATCATCTGGTAAAACCATCAGTGAGATATTCTCAACTTGATTTGCGGCATAAGTCTTAGTACTGTTCTCATTGGTTTTGTCTTCAGCTGCAGGTGATTCTTTGTCTGCTAGTTCCCCATTAGGTTTCTGTGATGCTTTTACCCCTTTACCAATTGTGTATTGATTAGAGTCATGCAAGAAGTTGCTGTGTCCACTACTCTCACAACCGTCAATGCCACATTTTTTACTTCTAGGGCAGTTTTTACTCCGGTGACCTGCAGCTAAATATCGGAAACATCTACCAGTTTTGGCTATAAGTTCTTTGCGTTGGGTCACAGAAAGTTCCTTGAACTTTGAAGACACCCATGATGGATGATCTATGGAGCACTTGTCCACTATACACTTTCTACGACTACCCATTGTGTTGAAGCCTCGGTTAAATCTCTTGTCTTGTCTTCTCTTGTTAAACTCGCCTGTCTCTTCTAGTGCCTCGTCCATGATTTGTCCTCTTGTCTCAATCCATTGCACTAACTTTTCAAAGCTGTCATCTTCCTCATGTTCATACAACCAATACTTGTTTGCTCTAATGTCTTCTTCTGGGAGTTTTTCCTTCATCTCTCCGTCTGGATCACCATCTTGAAGGGAAATGAGAATTCTGTCTAGAACTGCTAATAACTCTTCCATGTCCGCAAGGTTATGTCGACGCACCTTTGGCAGCCCTCTGAGTGTTGTTAGATGGGTAAGGGCTTGTCTTCGCTTACCACCATATTTCCTTTTCAGTTTTTCCTTTGCTCGTTCATAGGCATTGTTTGAGAAACCAAAATCTCTCACCGTCTCCAGGGCTTTTCCATTTAAACATCCTTGAAGTCTTAGCATTTTCTCTTTTACAGGGATATCAGTTTCATCTACTACCAAAGCAAAAGCGGCATACCATGGTTCAAACTTGGTCTTATCTTCACCAGAGAATGTAGGTAGCTGGACACCTTTCAGCTTAACAGCTTCACAGCTTCCATCGAGGTTGGTGGTTTACCGGGAATTTCTGGGTAGGTATTGTAATCTCTTCATTAGGGAGTGATGTTTTCATACCAATTTTTGTCTCTTGTTCTTCTTGTAAACTAGCTTTGAATTGAGGTTGTGGGTTTACTGGGTTTTTGTGGGTAGGGGATGGTGTCTTCTCACCCATTATATAGTCTTTTGTTCTTCTTGTAAACTAGCTTTTGCTCTTCCTTCATTTAGCGAAACAATGGAACGAGCATCTTCAATTATTTCTGGTTCTGTTGAAACATGTTTGTCTTTTATTTATATCTTCTTCAAGTGCTAATTGTTCTTGTTCAAGTCTATTTAACCTTTCGTGTGCTTCCTTCCACTCCTGTTGTCTTCTCATAGTTGATGATATTTTTGAAGCTTTTGAGGTGGTTGTTATTGATGAAGCCTTACTATAACAGTCTGAAGACACTTCTGAATCTTTTTCTCCATTAAAAATTCTTTCATCTAATTGGTCATTAGCACGTTTGATATGTAAATCAGCTTCATTAGCTAGCTCAGTTAGTTCTTTGTCTAAATTGTCAATAATTTTATCTGCATCTGTCTCTTCGTCTTCACTGACTGCAATGGTCGTTTTAATGGATGTAATTATTTCTTCAATAATTCTCTATTCAGACCTTACCTTTTTTATCGTACGTAGAATACTTGTCTTACTGCTACGGTGTCCTGTTTTATGGTCATACAATGATAATAATTCAGTAAGATGTTTTTCGGCGTTGTTTAGTAGTATAATTCCCGAGTTTTTTCGTCTCTGAAGCGTTTGATATCGTTTGTTGCTGTCACTTACTTCGCTTGCTGGTCTTTTGGTCACAGAATCGTCTTTCAAATTCACACAAATGTCAATTTCTTCGTCTTTTTTTGCTCCCAAGTTGTCATGTTCGTTGATGTCGCTCATCATGTTCGCCAAATGTCACGTATTTTTAACGCTAAAACCTTGTTTTATTCATAGATCGATCCGGCTCGAACGGACCACTTTGTTCTCGTAACTAGAACCGTCATGATTAATCATCGAATAAAACAAATGAATTTTTAGGATTTAATATATAAAGAAAACTATACTGAAATGTTTTATGTATTTTCTACATGTTTTTCTTGTCACCATGACAACCGTCCTCTCTCGCCAGTCTTTTTGCTCGGTCAAATTTATATTACTTCATAACTTTAAGTTAATATATTCAGAAACATATGGCGCGTCTAAAATGTTTTGCATATCTTGATTATATGGGTGATAAATAAGATAAAGAAGATTGTCATGCTATATCAGTGTGACATCCCAGTTTATATATCAATATACTCGGTATATATTGATTTATCGGTATCCAGAATTATTTTAATGTATAACAACCAGCGAAGAAGTAAGCCACTAACGTTTCGAGTAAAATTGTCCCATTATAAAGGTTTTAAATGTATAAACAAACGTTTTGCGATAGCCGACCTCTCTGAACTTTGATAAATAAAGCTGATTATTGCGCGTTCTAAGTCTGTATCATACAGCGCCGATTTCTCACTCCTGCTTAGTTTCTCATATGAAACAATTATTTATGTTAAGTACATCAATACACAGTTAATATGTGTGTTCGGCTTTCCACACACTTTCGTTGGGTTTATTGCTTAGGGGCCGTTCATTTTTATCAGGAGGAGGGGGTTGGTCGTTTTGGGCGCTTTCATTAATAATTTCGTCTCGACCCCCCAACAGATTCAGGAAAATTTCCTGTGGCCCCTTTTCTACTCCAAATTTTTCCCCATGATCCCCCTACCTGCATGATCTGGGTATGGTCTTGGATATTTGGTCATGGTAGGCCCTATACCCAAGCATCACAAGATAAGCAATCGTAAAGCAATATATTTCATTTTATAATAGGACAAAACTTCATCTTCACTGTCTTTTTTGGCTGTTTAGTAAAGTTACCGGAAGTGACAATTTTGTGCATATTTGCTAAAAGAAACAAAATAAAACTGATTTGCATTGTCTTAATACTCAATGTCACGTCCAGTGACTTTTAATAAACAGCCATGAAGATAAAGCTTTTTTTCTAAGAAAATGAATTGCGTTTTAGAATGCACTTAATATCACAAATATGTGTACTTTAAATTTAAATTGACTACTGATGCATGTACTAAAACTTTACTTTGAGTTTTTATAAATGAAAGAGTATGAAAGTTGATTGCTTTGATTTTTATGTATTATGTATTCATTTATGTTTTGGTGGCCCCCTCAAAATTTAATTTTCCTGAGATGACCCCCTCTCACATCGCTATTTTTTTTCCCTTAGACGTAACTCTCCAAGATGTTGTAATACGATGCGCTTATGTCTACGCTCATGTCGAATATTTTACTCAATATAGACACAATGAAAGAGCAACAGTGATGTTATAATATTAACATTAAATCTTGAATATTAAACTTAAAAGTAGAGCAAAAACCTTTATAATAAAGGCTTGCCTTTGAAACCCAGTCACTGCGCTTCGAATTTACAACTTGTCTCGGTAAACATTTGTTCAGAAAGACCGTCACCACGAACATCACATGCACGTGAAGGATCAAAGAAGTCGACCGAAGTGCATTATAGTAAAAAATACAGGCGACCATAATGCATCGCGCTTGGTTAAAATTCTGATTTCAACCACTATTTCAAAGTTTAGGTCTGCTGCCTTGCTCGGTCGCTTCAGTTCAGGCGACCTCGCTGCGACGGCAAATACTAATAAGATTGCTTGCTCAAACAGCGGGCTCAAAGCAATTGAAAGCTGAGGCAGTGGTTTTCAACATTAATTTATAATGACGTAATATATCATAAGAGCTATATTTATTGACCAATGAGTGGTCGCCACAATTCCTGTCGCTAGCAACAAGTGGCTAGAGCTTCACAGCCATCTTCCCTTCGATAGGATAGGTTCTGTAGTGTGAGAAGGAGAAACCTCAGCCAGCTCAGGTATGCTTATCCATTTTTTTGTCTGTATACTGTAATATATATAAATATAATATGATGTTTGCTCAACTGTATAAGACTTACAAAATGTTTTTGGCCAGGGGCGGATCTAGGATTTTTCGTACCTCAGTCAAAATTTTTTGGCGGACGGGGCGTTGTCGGCGCTGGGCGTGGTCTCGACTGGGCGTGAAAAACGTATTTAGATTAAATTTAAATTGATAAACTCAAACGAACATTTGATTCTTATCCATTGTAAGAAAAACTACAAATGCACAAAGATGTATTGATCCTATTTCAATACAAAATTTTATGGATATGTTACTATGATATAATACGTTAAAACTCAGCAGCAATTTAACATGTTTGCCTGTGGATTAATGAATCGTCGTCGTATTGGTACTATATACCTATAAGTGTATCATTGTAAAACTTGTAAAACCATATGGCAGCAAATGCATTAAGGAAATATACTGCTCTGTTATCAAAAACGCAGAACTATACAAATAATTGCCAGTAGCCTCAAATCCAAACAAAACAACCAGATATTCAGTAACTAAGTCAAACACTATTACATTAACAAGATATAAAGATGTTATGTCAAATATTAATAAACTAGTAACATCAGAATGGCTACCCAGTCAATGAGCTTTTCAAGCTAGCTTATTAAATATTTCACATCATCATGTTACACCAGACCAATGCGGTCGTCTAACAAGCCATGTCGATAGGCTATGGACAAACAATATTCTATAAAGCCGACATGTTGTGTGTTGTAGAGATTCCAAATGGTTTGAATTCAAACTGAACATTGTCGAAAATGTTTCCAGATATCGCTGGTAGAGATCGCTCGTAAAAATAGTAAAATTTCGCACATGCCAGACGTTCGAAATAGTAAACACTCATAAACACCGAATGCCGTGTTGACGAATACCCCACGCTGCGAATCCGTCGAAAATATAAGCCAATGACAGTGCAGAATTTTTTTAAATGGTTCAATCAGAAGGCTCATACAGAGCCCCTGAATCTGCAAATCCGTCAGGCCTCCCCACAGATCCGTCGCAAATGGCCGTAACCATGGAAATGAGCGTGTCAGCCAATCAAATAGCCGGATTCGACCCCCGAATCCGTCAAAATTCATGCGTAAGACCGCTGTTCGCGACTGACTAATATTACTTTGCCGAAGCTCTGCCGCAGCATGAAACGTATAACTGGACTACGATTTAATAACTCGATCTACTAGCCGCTATAGATAGCTGGAGTCGAATTTTTTTTAATTAAGTAGGCAATTTTTACTTCAGTCGCGCGACTGATTTGACGACCCCTAGATCCGCCCCTGTAAAATTTTGGCTAGTACAGTACTACAGTTGTACGACAGAATTATGACTATGATTTATGAATGAATGGCAGACCTCACGCCTGCATATGCCTTTAATTTAAACGTCACAGCATCGAATTCAACCGTTTCAGAAACCAGTTACATGTAACACTTGAAATTTCGATTATACTAACTGTACGACAAAATAAGACGAAAAGCGGAACATTTTATGAGAGTTAACTTCAATCCAGTATCGTGTAACCAGGCCATATACGTATTCGAAACGGCAGGATTTTGACTAATTTTAAATTATAAACCATTATAGACTAATTTTAAAACTATAGGCAAGGAGGCGCAAATAAATCACCACAGCTAGAAAGAGCATACTAAAATTAGTAAAATTACAAAGTTTGGTTGAGAAATGTTGTAAAATGCGGTAAATATAGCCTAGCAAATTTTGTATACTTTTGTATTGCCTGCGGCTGTGGAAATTCCTGCCAGCAATTTCCGGACGCAATACAAAAGTATACAAAATTTGCAAACTTTGCAAGGCTATATTTTCCACATTTTACAACATTTCGTAACCAAACTTTGTAATTTTACTAATTTTAATATGCTCTTTCTAGCTGTGGTGATTTATTTGCATCTCCTTGCCTAGTTTTAAAATTGTCTATGATGCGAATTGTTTATTTAATAAGTCAATTGGTAATTGACTAAAAAAAGTCATTGCCGTAATCAAGGGAGCACGCCAGAAATATTTTTATAAAATAACATGTATATAACGCGTGTTCTGATTGGTCAAAAGCCGTGTTTGGATCAGGCCATCCAAACACGGAAGACTATCGTGTTGTTGTTATTTTATAAAACAATTACTTTATGGTTTCCGTGTTTGGATGGACTGATCCAAACACTTGGGAATGTTGCTCGAGTTAAGAAAAGCGGGCAAAATCACTCGCCTTCGGCTCGTGATTTCGCTCGCTTTTCTTAACTCTCGCAACATTCCCGCGTGTTTGGATCAGGCCATCCAAACACGGAAACCATAAAGTAATTGTATAGTGTAAATTTATACTAACCTTTTAATTACATGTAAATGTTTTCAATTTTTATCGGGTGCCATTTTGAATGTTGAAAGCGGTATATATTATTAGCTCTTCGCAGGCGCAATAATTTATGTTCATCTTTGACATTAATTTATGTTACACGATGATACTCCGAAGGGCGATCGAGAAAGATCCGAAATTTAAAATAAGGCGGAGAAATAATAAAAAATAAAGAGGGGAGTGAAACGGCCGAACACGTGATGGAGTATTGGCCAATGACAATGCGTATATCCAATTTCGTTATCTGGCCATGCTCGTTGACCAAGAACTGTCGAATCTGAAATATATCAAAACTTGTATTGATTTGCATCGTTGCTCGCCAGCAGTGAATTTTCGACAGCAGAGAAACAAAAACATTTGCGAATGCTGGACACAAAATACAGTATTAATAATTCATGAAGGAAATTCAAAAGAAATGAATGCTTCATCAATGTATGTAAATCGTCGGATAATAGATTTGTAAATTGTCCTCATTTACATAAAATTCAGCTTCGATTTTCTCGGCTTAGACAATGTTTATTTTTAAAATTACTTCGTCAATGACCTCATATGATGGGCCGTCTTTTAAGCACGTTAAAACACGAGCAGCCGATGTTTATCTGATATACAAACTCTCGCCATTGTCCCCAATTTTAATAATATATTTTAATGTGACTTGCTTGAACTAATTACAGTAGATCGAATATAAATCAACGGTAAATTCGAAAATAATAAAAAAAAATTATTTTCGGAGTTATTGTTGTTCTACATTATATTATATTAAAATACTCAGTGGTTCCCGTAATAGTAGGTCTAATTTTGTTTCCGGTTTGTTCCTAGCAACATCAAATGTTCCTAGCAACAGTCAACCAGCATCAGTGGATAATAGTTCGGCCGTTTCACTCCCCTCTTTATTTTTTATTATTTCTCCGCCTTATTTTAAATTTCGGATCTTTCTCGGTCGCCCTTCGGAGTATCATCGTGTAACATAAATTAATGTCAAAGATGAACATAAATTATTGCGCCTGCGATGAGCTAATAATATATACCGCTTTCAACATTCAAAATGGCGCCCGATGAAAATTGAAAACATTTACATGTAATTAAAAGGTTAGTATAAATTTACACAAATATTTCTGGCGTGCTCCCTTGCCGTAATCGGGGACTCTGAAGGAGCAAACTGTTCTGACATGGAAGATTATTTGAAACCTGTAATTCGAAAAGGACCTGAGAACATAATTCTTTATGTTGGAACAAACGATTTAAACAAATATACCTCGCCAGATCAATTAAATAGCACGGGGAATTATCAATTTGGGAATCAAGACTCCTCTCAATAACAAACTTACGTTACTATATCAGAAATTTTACCTCGAACTGACAAGTCAAATCTACTAGCCAAAGCAAAGCAAACCAAGTTGATGACATCGTGAATATTATTGCGACCAAACTAAATGGGGTTATATTAACCACAAATCCATTAATGCAACCTGTCTGAATTCAAGAGGGCTACACTTGAGCAAGAAAGATGTTGCCATTATCGCTAAATCAATTTCTTCTTATTTGACTTATACCTATATTATTAACCATTGATTAGTAGCGATGGGTAGGTCTAACTAAAACGTTTCTAATGTTAGTAAACACAATCTTAATACGCATAAACAAACTGATTTCAACCTACCTCAACGCACAGAGGCTTCAAAATTGCTTTTCTAAACATTGAACTAAGCCGATTAAACATGCAAAATCAATATTTAGATATACTAGTCTTAAACGAAACTCGGCTGGATGAAACAATTTATAGTCATTCCGAAATATATATCAATTGATAAATATAGTTTAGTTATAGGAACGATCGATCACGATACGGAGGTGGCGTCCTATATGTATATATCCGTAATTCAATTTAGCTAGTTTTAATATCAGAAACGATCTCCATGACGAAGCCCTTAGAGTTCCTATGTGTGTTGAGATCAGAAAACCTCGAGTTAAACTATTCCTAATCTAAACGTGGTACAGACCTCCTATTAAAGACGGTCTAGGGTCTGAAAATCAGTAACCGGTAAAAATTTGGGTATTTTAACGGTAAATCTTTGAATTTGCTGAAAAGTGTTCTGAAACGATAAACTGCACAGTATTACTCTCGTCACGCTTCACGGTAAAATATTTAGTGTTTTCACGACTGACGGTAACCGAAATTGAACAATCACGACTCACGATATACCCCATCAACACCTTCTCCTAACTATTGCATGGATCTCTTTGATCAACCGCTTCAGGTAATTTTAGATAAAATTGAATACCATGGTATTGAAAATAATATCATTGGTGATTTAAATTGTGACATGAGTGCATATGTTGCCGATAATTATACATATACCACTTCTTCTTAGTTAATGACAACACTGATCGAGTATCATGATCGTAGAAGTCGCAGTGTCGCTATTCCTTATTTGGACTATTTGGTACATCAGTAATACCTGTATAAAGAAACAAGGAATGCCCTCCGGATCCTTTCCCTTCCCATGGATTGGCAATGTACCTCATGTAACATCCGACCAAGCATTTCCTTTCAGGAAATTGTCGAAAGAATATGGAGAAATCTTCACTGTATTCATGCCCAATGGAACGTTTGTTGTACTAAATACCGCATCACTCGCAAGAAATGCAAGACTTGGCACAAAAGACGACGTTGCCGGCAGGTCATCCGAATTAACTAATTATCCGTTGGAACTTATATTAGGGAAGGACGTTGTCTTTTCAGATTACTCAGCCGGGTATTTATTTCGCAAGAGAGTGTTTAAATCATCACTTCATGTATTTGGATCCGGTCTTGGGCAAGCTGAAGACCGTGCAAGACATGCCGTTCAACTTGCACTGCAAGAAATTGAAAAATGTCAATCGTTCTCGCCAAACGAACTTGTCCCATCAACAATATTTGCACAAGTTTGGGAATGGTTAACATCTAAGAAGATAACTCTCGATGATCCGACCATAAGTTTATTTAAAGAAATACAAGGGATAATAATGAATCAGTCTAGGGAAAGATCCATATATCTTTTGATACCATTCCTTGGATACATAACAAACTACAACCGTAAGATAGAGAAGGCAAAAGATATCAAGAAACGGCTATTGCCACACGAATTCTCTGCTCACCGTGAGACCTACACTCCAGGTGTCATACGGGATTTGACAGACAGCTTCATCGGTGCCTACGAGAAAGAGATTGCAAACTGGACAGGCAAGGCCATCGGGTCGATAGAAGATGTACCTGACTTAATGTTAGATGTTGTTTTAACAGCAATAGATACAGTCTCAACTACAATTTGTTGGTTTATTCTTTATAATGTCTTACATCAAGATATTCAAGCAAAACTCCACAAGGAGCTTGATGACGTGGTAGAAAATGATCGCCTTCCATGCTGGAAAGATGCTCAGAACATGCCTTATTTACAGGCTACTTTATGCGAAGTACTACGAAGATCAGATATTGTTCCACTCACAGCAACAACTGTTATTCGTGATACAACTATCGGTGGTTATCATATTCCAAAGAATACAAATATCGTCATAAATATTAACGAAATCCATCATGACCCAAAAGAATTGCCCGAACCTAATGAATTCAAGCCTGAACGATTTCTTGACAATGATGGAAAGTTTGTGGGTTGGACAACGAAACATGCTTTCATGCCCTTTGGACTTGGTCGCAGAGAATGTCTCGGTCAGCTTTTTGCAAGGATCGTGATGTTCACATTTGCATCAACGTTGCTACATCTCTACAAGATTGAGCTTCCTGAGGGAGCGGAGAAACCAACTACTTCACCCATTGGTCTGCAAATTCATCACCCTAAAGATTTCACAGTTGTGGCGAAAAAAAGACATTAATATAAGTGTTTACATGGAGAAAGATCTTCCCTTGAAATTATTTCAATCACATTACGTTTTCATTAAGTCTTTAAATTTGTTCATAAAATGGAATAATCACGCAGAATAATCGGTACGAGAGTGTTAGATTTCCCCCCTTTTCGAACAACTTAACGACAATGATTATCAGTCGATCAATTTTCAGTGTTCCATTACTTTTCGCTTGCGGAAGGAATGGTAGTTGCAATTTTGCATACACTATAATGTACAATGGAGTTTGTCCGCTTTGTGGAAAGATTCAATTGTTAGTCAATTTCAAAACAAAATATTAACATGCCAATAATAATTTGTGTCATGCGAAGCTACAATCAGTTTCAAAAGTTTTTGGACAGATGCCACAAAACCTTTCACGGTGGTCGGTTGCTAAGCATTTTGCTCCCGCTAAGGTTTCAATTACGTAATTACAACTTAGTATCATGCGGTGCCATTTTCACGCGAAGTATACGCGATTTTGCGCGTCCTATATTTTCGCTTTTTTGTATCTAATCGACGAAAGTTAAGGTAGAAATAGGAATATATATATCTCATCTTGACCATAAAATTCCTTACAGCCTAACAGCATTTATCTAAATAGAGAAATATGGCTCCAGATTAGCATAACTTTTGATGTGACTTTGTGGTTTACACGGTCACGTGGAAGGCCTAAGCTGACTTTCTAGGGGTCCCTAAGTAAGATAATGTATATATAAACAATTCCCCCTTGACAACCCCCCCCCGCCGCCCACCCTTAATTTTAATAGCGCAAGAGAAATCGGCCAATAAGTTACAAATTTGTCAATTTTCGCAATTTATTGGAGAAAATGAGATTGTTAGACTGCACTAGATTGAAAATTCTCAAGGGGAAAATTTAGACTTACCAATTATTGACTTACATGAATGGCTAGTTGTTCATGAATGGCTAGTTGTTCAAAAGGAAAGCAAGAAAGTGCTCTGTAAACCGCATGTAATTTTCATACGTTGCCTTGATGTGTTGCGCCATAATTGTTTACTTCGCCTCCTGCTGCGTGTCTTGAGTTAGCTGGTTTCTTTACTTCGATAAAAGCTTATCGCACGCCTTACACAAGTTTAATTTACATTAATATAACTACAGAAGACTGAGGTATAGTTTACAAAAGAAATCAGTTGCACATGCCTTTACTTAAGTTCAGATGAGGGAGCAGTTTTCACGCTAAAGACAACATGCCTTGGTAATCTGATAGTGGCAGATGTACTATGATCCTCAAGGTAAAACCATCATGAAAATCGTTTGGAATTGTAACTAAATGATAAAATTAAGTGTGCGCAAAGACATGAAATCTATAAAAAGGTATAGTTTACAAAAGAAATCAGTTGCACATGCCTTTACTTAAGCTCCGATGAGGGAGCCGTTTTCTCGCTAAAGACAACATGGCTTGGTAATCTGATAGTGACAGATGTACTAGGATCCTCACGGCAAAATCGCTTGGAATTGTAACTAAATGATCAAATAAAGAGTGCGCAAAGACATGAAATCTTCAAGAAAAGCTGCGTATCTTAAGAAATTTAGATCACTAGTATATATGTTACTATTATTTTATGTGTTTACGGATCGCCGGTATAAATTATAAATTTAGTATATACCAAGGCATGATTGCACTCTAGCTAAATCTGCTATATATTTTGTCATCGATACAATGGAAGTATGTGTTTATATATCTCAAAATTACATCATACACAAATATAAAATGGAAGCGTTCAATACAACATATTCTGATATTCATCAAACAAATTCTTGCGTGACTAACTATAGCTAGATTTGTTGTCGCCAACCAAAACAGTCGGCATGTTTCTCTCTCTGTTTATTACTTTAACTGATAGATATATAGCTACACTGTATTAGTAGCATCAGACAATTTCCCTAAAATTACCTGTATATACTGTTGAAGAAACACGAATTTAGGCGAAAAGACGAACAGTGTGTACATTGGTTTGCGTTCCGCAATATGAAAGATAAACTATAAAGGAGCGAATTAAATATCGCGGCCAGGCTAGAGCTATTCGAAGGCAGTTAATAGTTCCGATTGTTATTTGACAGCTAAAAATAAAATTATCACAATCGTTCCATTTAAATATTGAAGTTTATAAATCTGTTAAAATACACGCGACAAAATTGCTGTAACAGCAAGAAATTTTAAGCCAAATACATGGCCCTTCCAATTATTATCAAGTAAAACGACGCCATTTCCCATTCACACTGACACCGCTGGAAAAAACGAAGCCCGCGCTTCCGGGAGCAAAATGCATAGCAACCGACCACCGTGAATTTGAATTTCAACAAACGACAATCCCCCCGCCCCCTGTTCAATGTATTTTATGTTGTGTCCCATTTCTCGTCAGGTTTGATGTGTTTTGGTTTAAACAACATTGATTTGGGTGGGGGGAGGGGGAGGGGAGCGGTATTGTGAGTAAAAACCTTTAATGATCTACTTACAAGCTAAAACTACGGCAGCGTTTACACTGTACCGTTTTCGTAGCGTTCTCGTATTGTTCGAGAGAACTAGACTATTGTCTTGCGTTCCCTTGCGTTCCCTGAATAGAATGCTCTGTGAACGAGGTATTTCAGATTAATTAAGTTTCATTAAAATTCTCAAAGTTAATAATTAACAGAATATGAATATAATTTTTTATGTCATATAGCATTCTTAATGACAAAGGTTTTATACGTTGTTTCTTTCTACAAATTTCGGTGGAGCAACAATAGGTTATTTGAGAGGTTATAGTTTGTCAATAAAAATAGGTATCGCAAATGTTTTACGCTAGATATGTCACACTTACTGTTAATTTATAGCATAGTAATACAGTATAACATCCGGTTACTTTCGCATGCGGGTAAGGGCTGAGTCAACTGCTAATTCTGGTACTCCGAAGGTAAAGAACGTTAGATTTATAATCGCCTATAGTTAACGTGACATTTCACATCTTTCTAGAGCAGAATTTGCAGATATAATTGTCGACGCATTGGTACGAAGGAGCACTCAGTGGGTGGGGATTTCGGATGCTCATGAAAAGGGCGGTAGTCACTTCCACATGGCTAGTAAAAAATTGTCCACAAGATCAAGGTGGCGAGGAATCGGAAAGCTCGAGAAGAGTAAATGCGGCATTTAATTGAACTTAGTCAGACAATCCCAAAAATTACTATTCAGCGTATTCGTACGTGTTAAAAAAAGACCCGGACTTCGTGATTTCTCCAGGGTTTATAGACCTCCCTAATGCTGACGCGTTAAGCAAGTACTAGTGCGACCCGCCGAAGCAAGAAAGTTGCACAGGCTTACAAAAATATGTAACGAAAGAGACTCGTGGTATCTCGCAGTATACGGCGTTGCACGCATTATACAACACAAAGTTAGTGTTATACGCTAATTATGCTAACAAGCGTTCCGGACCAGACGAATGAAATGAAACTAACATCGGTTGACACTTCGATTGTCACTATAGAAATATGAAATAATGGGCAACTAGGCAGCTTTTTAATCAGAACAAGGCTAAGAATAATTTGTTGAGAATGTCTAACAGTGTATTTGCTATCAATGAAAGGGTTTGAAATTGATTAAGCCAAGTTTTGCATCGATTGACACTTTTCTACATAAATAAATCTGATATATCATAGTGATATTTCTAGAGTTGAGTGTCAATCGATACATTTTATACAATTTATATACTTAGTGATTAAGTAGAACCCGCAATATATCAATACGCTCTACCTAAACACTTTTGCTTAGTACTTAATATTTTGAAAATTATTATGCCGCGACAATTGAAAATTATATCAATGAAAATGCTATGTGTTTCAAAGTGACAACCGAGTGTCAATCGAGCACATGTTCAAACTGTTTTATATTACATACATAATTATTATTTTCATGTCAAATATGCACAATCTTTAAATGGTCTTCGATAATTTACCCTTGCATTTTATTTAGCAATAACCTAGGTCGATAATTAACCAGATAGATGTGTTTTATCCCTTGCATATAGACCAGGTTTAATCTCTCGGCATACTTCCCTCACCACATATCACGTCTGTTTATAAGCTCATTTATAATATACTGTTCAGTCTGTTGGATTATGTTACATTTCAAAGATATTGACCACAACAAGCACAGTATAAAGGCATTGCGTCAAAATTATGTTACATTTCAAAGATATTGACCACAGCAAGCACAGTATAAAGGCTTGCGTCAAAATTACTTGTTGAACAAGCTGATGCGTTTGCTAAAGACGATGATGACGTTGGCAGTATTCCTAACCTGCAAATGAACATTCAGCTCAATGATACTAAACCTGTTCAAAAGAACTACGTTGCCGTGCCCCGACCTCTCTACCCGGGGGTGAAGGCATACAATGAAGACCATACCTAATTTTAAGAATTTTTTATCACTGCACATTTTTGTGCAAAGTTTAGCCGAGCAGAAGCACGCCCTCAAAATTTCTGAACACACCCTTGTAATAATGTGTAACCACAAGACGGGCTACAATTGATATTCAAAGATCCCAAAATCAACATACACTGCACAGCACCCAGAGTCGCCCAGGGAAATTGGGGGGCCAGGGCAAAATTTGAGTTGTGGCCCCTTGTGATTCCATCTTCTAACACTATGATTAAGGGGGTCCGGGGGCATTCTCCGAAAATTTTGAAATCTCAGGTCAAAGAAATAGCCAAATTCTGCATTCTGGAAGCTTGTTGACAGTTATATCTATATGTTTATTTCACTATAATTCTTTTTTTGGGCCCTCTTTAATGGGCCACAGGGCAAATTGCCCCCTCCGGTCTTAAACGTGACACCTTTGGACACAAGCTAGCCAAATACACATTGAATGTCCATTCTATTGATTCTAAAAGTGTTTATAGACATATTGCTCTAGATTTTTTTTTTAAAGGTTATCATCGTTTATATTAAACACGAAGAAGACAAAATATAACGTACAAAATTGTTTGAAATCGACAGTGCACAGCTGACGTACGACAATTCAAAACTGCATGAATTTCCTTTTTTGTCTGCACGAGTACCTGCCTGTTGAAGCCAAAATATTGCACAGCATCTCCTATAAATTCTATCGCCATTTACCCTCTCCCCTTAAATGCAAAGGAATGACAGCCGAAAAGGTTTAGCAAAGTATTTTTTATTATATCTGGTATAAAGAGTTCTACGTTTTATCAGGGATATACATAATTCATAAACTGTATATGCACATGAAGTCTCACTTATATTAATGCGTTTTACTGTAACAAACCTTTTAAAGTTTCCATTGATAGATAGGTTGTTTGCCCCCAGTATTGTTTGGTAAAACAGACTAAACTTCTAAAATGCCGGTTACAGTATACGATAAAGGTTAAAGTTGATTTAAATATTGATAACTCACAGCTGCATTAATCCATAATATACAAGTCTAAAGAAGCTGGATTATTCTTCAATAAAGCCCTCAATGGACAATGCCAATGTCAATGAAAGGTCTAATATTATACATGTTTCAAATTACTGTATATACAAAATATGAAATAATTTATATAAAGTACAATACCAGTGTCTGATGCATATATCGTCCTAGATATTCAAGTTGTACCGCACGCACGGAAACGCACGGAGGAGTCTTGGCGTTTGCGTGATAACAGATAGCTAGCTACACTTCGACATTATCTTTCTTGGTCGTTGAGTTTCAGCAATGTAAATAAAATGAATTTTATAGCAAGTCCATAACGGCTTTTAATCCTGTGCTTTTACAGTTAGAATAGCACTATTGTTTATTATAAGTAATAGCATGGCTTGAGGGAGATTAGTGATTAAATGGCCCCGTAACCCGAGGCAGGTTTGCGGAATTCCCGAGGGCGAAGCCCGAGGGAATTCCGCAAACCTGCCGAGGGTAAGGGGTCATTTAATCACTAATCTCCCGAAAAGCCATGCTATTAGTTTGTAATAGCATAGTTTCGCTCCCATTTAAAAATGGACAAACATGCCCTACTTGGAATCAGCGTATTTAAGCTAAAACATTTGCTTCATTGCTTGTGGGATGTAAAAGCTTGTTGCACATGCGCACTTTTTACGCTTTAATCGGTTACGCATGCGCAATCTATAATTTAACGTACCACAACAAAAACGCTAAATATATTAGTATAAAATTGGAGACTGCACGAACGTAATTTAAATGATGCGGCAACTCAGGGATCGGATGATAGACTATTGACGGCTCTGAGCTAACTGTTGCTGTTCCTTGCACGATTATGTGCGTGAGGCACTTGCCTAATGCGTAGTCGTCAGGGAGACAAAGGTGTGACCCTTGGTAACGGGCGATTAGTTCTAATCGCCCGCTCTAGCGGGCGATTAGAACTAATCGCCCGCTACAGCGGGCGATTAGTTAGTAATCGACCCTGTTGAAACAAAAGAAACCCGGGCAACTATGCTATTACACATGTTAGCGATGTTTGGGAAGCTGAAAGACAAAGGATCCCGTTATAAAATAAATCTTTTGTTTTGAATATCGGACAGGATACACTTCAACTATAAAGAACCAAATCGTTCGTTTAATACCGTTTGATCGATTAGTCTGTGTAGAAGATATGTATGTTTCTACAGCGATACGTGCTAAACTTCGCAAGTCAGGCGCGTGTGGAGTGTTTTCCTTGCAAGCGAAATATGATCCAGCTTCTCGCTTGAAATGTAACGCAACACTTATTATTGATGACATTCAGTATAGCAGGAAGTCTTGTCATGATCGGTACGGATTTAGAACAGTTCCTTTCACAATCTCTTGTTGCAAATTACATTTTTATCACCCGAAATTATCACACATAAAGTTGCAATTTTCCAAACGCAGCAAACAGACTATTCTACTACCCCTCCCTGCGATCAAATTCAATTTACCCCAAAAATCTGGGGGTTCACGCGACCAGTTCCGACCAGGGTCTTTGCTTCCCAAGAGCAAAGAGCCTGGGAACGAGGTTGGGCAATGTAACAGACCAAGTCCAATTTCTAGCTATTTTAAAGTAGCTCTCCTACTGCACATTAGGCGTATTATAGATTTTCTTGTGTAGAGCAACCTTAATACCTTTTTCCAAAAATAGACTATTGCAAAAGATGCAACTTTTGATGGACACAAAAGTCACAAACCTTAGGCAGGCTGCATTAAAAGGCCTAGCAGTAATGAAGATTTATTTGGTAAAAATACCCCAGGTTTATTCACATATAGCCATCTTAATATAATTCCAAAAGTAGCTCGGATACAACGCAACTCATTCGAAGGCCATGTACATTGCTGTGTCCAAGAACGAAAGTCATATGTAAAAAGAACGATAAGATAGTGAGGTTTTTATACGTGTACTATGTCAATCCACTTTCAATATTGAGATCAGAAATCTATAAAAAATTTAGTGTCAATATTACTTGTATAAACACACATATCTCTCCTCACGGTTTCCAGATATGGATTTTAGTTTCGGATACGTCAATCTAAATGTCCAGTTGATACTTCTTGTTGAAATTGTACTACATGGTGATATATATTAAGGTAGCTATTGCCCGTCAAACGTAGTCTATTTTAAAGAAAGAAATCAAAATAACTCAGCAGTGTTTAATCCGATTACTACAAAACATTCCAAACTTGTAGAAATAATGACGGCAATCTAACAGACTAAGTCGTATGTTTAAGGCATGTAAGGTAGCTATCCTACGGCACGATAGGCGTGTTAGGGATTTTTTTCAGAGCCACCTTAATACTTTTTATTTCAAAACTCAACTACACTGAAAAATGTACCATTTGATAGTGAAAAAAGCCGGAAACATTCAGTAGGCTGCATTAAAAGGCCTGGTACTAATGGTGGTTTATTTGGTAAAAATACCGCAAGTTTAGCCACATATGGCCTCCTTAAAATTCCAAAAGTAGCGCGAAAACAGCTCAAGTCATCTCAAGGCCATGTATATTGCTGTGTCCAAGAACGAAAGTCATATGTAAAAAGAACGATCAGATGGAGAGGTTTTTATACATGTACTATGTCAATCCACTTTCAACATTGAGATCAGAAATCTACAAAAAATTTAGCGTCAATATTACTTGTATAAACACACGTATTTCTCCTTACAATTTCCAGATATGGATTTTAGATTCGGACACGTCAATTTAAATGTACAGTAGATAGATTTTGTTGAAATTGTACTACATGGTGATGTATATTAAGGTGGCTATTGCCCGTCAAACATTGTCTATTTTAAAGAAAGAAATCAAAGTAACTTTGCTGGGTTTAATCCGAATACTACAATGTATTCCAAGCTTGTAGAAGTAAGGACGGCAATGTAACAGACTAAGTCGTATGTTTAAGGCATGTAAGGTAGCTATCCTACGGCACATTAGGCGTATTATGGATTTTTCCCAGAGCCACCTTAATACTTTTTATTTCAAAACTCAACTATACTGCTGATGGTGAAAAAAGTCAGAAACATTCAGCAGGCTGCATTAAAAGACATGGTACTAAGTGTGGTAAAAATATTTGGTAAAAATACCGCCAAGTTTAGCCATATATAACCTCCTTAATATAATTCCAAAAGTAGCTCCAATACAGGCAAGTCATCTCAAGGCCAAGTGCATTGCTGTGTCCAAGAACGAAAGTCATATGTAAAAAGAACGATAAGATAGAGAGGTTTTTATACGCGTACTATGTCAATCCTCTTTCAATATTGAGATCAGCAATGTACAAACAATTTAGCGTCAAAATTACATGTATCAACACACGTATATCTCCTCACGGTTTTCTGGTATGGCTTTTAGTTTTGGACACGTGAATCTAAATGTACAGTAGATAGTTTTTTTTTAATTGGAACCAATTTTTGGTAAATTTTAAGGTGGCTATTGCCCGTTCAACATTATCTATTTTAAAAATACAAATGGAAATAACTCTTCCGCCTCTCATTTGATTTCTACAAAATGTATCACACTTATAGAACTAGTTAAGATTAACTGGCACACCAAGACTCATCTCGAACATGTTGAAGGAGGCACTTCTACGTCACATCAAGCGTATTATGGATTTTCTAGTCTGTAGCCAACTTAATACTTTTTTTCCAGAATTCAGCTACACACGAACATGCAGATTTGGATGGCGAAAGAAGTCACCAACCTTGCGCAGGGTGCGTTATAAAGCATAATAGTACTGGAGGATTACATATTAATAATAGCCCAAGTTTAGCAATATATAGCCACCTTAATATAATTCTAAAAAGCAGCTATGATAAAGATCAACTCTTAAAAGGGCCAAGTACATTGCTGTGCCCAAGAACAAAAGCCAAATGTAAAAAGAACAATAGGATAGAGAGCTTTTATACGTGTAATATGTCAATCGACTTGCAATAATGAGATCAGAAATCTACAAAAAGTTTAGAGTCAAAATTTCATGTATAAACACACGTATATATCTCCTTACAGTTTCCAGATATGGATTTTAGTTTTTGACACGTCTATTTAATTGTCCAGTAGCTAGTTCTTGTTGAAATAGGACGACTTGTTGATGTATATTCAGGTAGCTATTCCCCGTCAAACATTGTGTATTTTAAAGATACAAATCGAAATAACTCTGCTGGGTTTAACCCGATTACAACGAAACATACCACATTTGAAGAAATAAACACGGTAATGCAACAGGCTAATTCCAATCTCTAACGATTTTAAGGTAGTTCTCCTACGGCACATTAGGCGTATTATAGATTTTCTTGTGTAGAGCAACGTTGATGCCGTTTTCCAAAAATAGACTATTGGAAAAGATGCAAAAAAATTTAGCGTTAATATTATTTGTATAAACATATGTATTTCTCCTTACGGTTTCCAGATATGGATTTTATTTTTGGACAAGTCAATCTAAATGTCCAGTAGATAGTTTTTGTTGAAAATGGACTACTTGCTCATATATATTAAGGTGGCTATTCCCGTCAAACATTGTCTATTTTAAAGATACAAATGGAAATAACTCTTCTGCCTTTAATTCGATTTCTATAAAATGTATCACATATCTAGAAATAATCAAGTTCAACTTACACGCCAAGGCTCATCTCCAAAAAAGGTTAAGATGGCTCTCCTACGGCTCATCAGGTTAATTATGGATTTTCTCTTCCATAGCCACCTTAAAACTTTTTCCAAAATTCAACTATACACGAACATGCAGCTTTTGATGGCGAAACAAGTCACAAACCTTGGGCAGGATGCATTAAAAGGCCTAATAATACTGGAGGTTTACCTGGTAAAAATAGCCCGGGTTTAGCAACATATAGCCACCTTAATATATTTCCAAATGTAGCTATGATGCAGCTCTCTTCGTGTAAGGGCCAAGTACATTGCTGTGCCCCGGAACGAAAATCATATGTAAAAAGTACAGTAAGATAGAGAGGTTTTAGACGTGTAACATGTCAATTGACTTGCAATAATGAGATCAGAAATCTAGAAAAAATTTAGCCTCGAAATTACTTGTATAAACACACGTATATTTCCTTACGGTATCAGATATGGATTTTAGTTTTGGACACGTCAATCTAAATGTCTAGTAGATAGTTGTTTTTTTTAAATAAAACCACTTTTTGGTATATATTCAAGTGGCTATTGCCCGTCAAACATTGGCTATTTTAAAGATACAAATCGAAACCTCTGCTGGGTTTAATCCGATAACTACGAAACATACCACACTTGTAAAAATAAACACGGTAATGTAACAGACTAAGTTGTATCTCTAACGCGCTTAAGGAAGCTCTCCTACGGAACATTAGGCGTATTATAAATTTTCTTGTGTAGAGCCACCTTAATACTTTTTGCAAAAATGGGCTATTCCCAAAGATACAGCTTGTGTTGGAGAAAAAGTCACAAACCTCGGGCTGGCTGCATTAAAAGGCCAAGTAGTAATGGAGGTTCACTTGGTAAAAACAGCCCAAATTTAGTCACATATAGCCACCTTAATATAATTGCAAAAGTAGCGCGCATCTAATGAAAGTCAGGTAAAAAGAACAATAAGATGAAGGGGATTTTATACGTATAATATGGCAATTCATTTGCAATAATGAGATTAGAAATCTACAAAAAGTTTAGCTTCAAAATTTCGTGTATAAACACACGTATATCTCCTTACAGTTTCCAGATATGGATATTAGTTTCGGACACGTCAATCTAAATGTTCAGTAGCTAGTTCTTGTTGAAATAAGACGACTCGTTGATCTATATTCAGGTGGCTATTGCCCGTCAAACATTGTCTATTTTAAAGATACAAATAGAAATAACTCTGCTGCGTTTAACCCGATTACAACGAAACATACCACACTTGAAGAAATAAACACGGTAATGTAGTAGCCTAAGTCCAATTCCCAACGATTTTAAGGTAGCTCTCCTACTGCACATTAGGCGTATTATAGATTTTCTTGTGTAGAGCAACCTTAATACCTTTTTCCAAAAATAGACTATTGCAAAAAATGCAAGTTTAATGGACAAAAAAGTCACAAACCTTGGGCAGGTTGCATTAAAAGGCCTAGTAGTAATGGAGATTTATTTGGTAAAAACACCCCAAGTTTAGTCGCATATAGCCACCTTAATATAACTCCAAAAGTAGCTCGTTGCAATGCAATTCATTTCAAGGCCATGTACATTGCTGTGTCCAAGAACGAAAGTAATATGTAAAAAGAACGATAAGATAGAGAGGTTTTTGTACGTGCACTATGTCAAACCACTTTCAATATTGAGATCAGAAATCTACAAAAAAATTAGCGTCAATATTACTTGTATAAACACACGTATTTCTCCTCACGGTTTCCAGATATGGATTTTAGTTTCGGATACGTCAATCTAAATGTCCAGTAGATAGTCCTTGTTGAAATTCTACTACATGGTGATATATATTAAGGTAGCTATTGGCCGTCAAACATAGTCTATTTTAAAGAAAGAAATCAAAATAACTCCGCCGGGTTTAATCCGATTACTACAAAACATTCCAAACTTGTAGAAATAATGACGGCAATGTAACAGACTAAGTCGTATGTTTAAGGCATGTATTAGGGATTTTTTTTCCTGGGACAACCTTAATACTTTTTGTTTCAAAAGGCTGTTTAAAAGGCCTGGTACTAATGGTAGTTTATTTGGGAAAAATACCCCAAGTTTAGCCACATATGGCCACCTTAAAATTCCAAAAGTAGCGCGAAAACAGCTCAAGTCATCTCAAGGCCATGTACATTGCTGTGTCCAAGAACGAAAGTCATATGTAAAAAGAGCGATAAGATAGAGAGGTTTTTATTTGTTGTACTATGTCAATCCACTTTCAACATTGAGATCAGAAGTCTACAAAAAATTTGGCGTCAATATTACTTGTGTAAACACAAATATTTCTCCTTACGATTTTCAGGTATGGATTTTAGTTTCGGACACGTCGATTTAAATGTACAAGTAGATAAATTTTGTTCAAATTGTACTACATGGTGATGTATATTAAGGTGGCTATTGCCCGTCAAACATTGTGTATTTTAAAGAAAGAAATCAAAGTAACTCTGCTGGGTTTAATCCGAATACTACAATGTATTCCAAGCTTGTAGAAATAAGGACGGCAATGTAACAGACTAAGTCGTATGTTTAAGACATGTAAGATAGCTATCCTACGGCACATTAGGCGTATTATGGATTTTTTCCAGAGCCACCTTAATACTTCTTATTTCAAAATTCAACTATACTGAAAGATGTACCATTTGATGGTGAAAAAAGTCAGAAACATTCAACAGGCTGCATTAAAAGGCCTGGACCTAAGTGTGGTTTATTTGTTAAAAATACCCCCAAGTTTAGCCACATATAACCTCCTTAATATAATTCCAAAAGTAGCTCCAATACAGGCAAGTCGTCTCAAGGCCAAGTGCATTGCTGTGTCCAAGAACGAAAGTCATATGTAAAAAGAACGATAAGATAGAGGCGTTTTTATACGTGTACTATGTCAATCCACTTTCAAAATTGAGATCAGAAATCTACAAAAAAATTACCGTCAATATTACTTGTATTAACACACTTATTTCTCCTTATGGTTACCAGATTCGGATTTTAGTTTCGGACACATCAACCTAAATGTCCAGTAGATAGATATTCTTGAAATTGTACTACTTGGTGATATATATTAAGGTGGCTATTGCCCGTTAAACATTGTCTATTTTAGAGAAAGAAATCAAAGTAACTCTGCTGGGTTTAATCCTATTACTACAATGCATTCTAAACTTGTAGAAATAAGGACGGCAATGTAACAGACTAAGTCGTATGTTTTAGGCATGAAAGGTAGCTATCCTACGGAAGATTAGGCGTATTATTGGTTTTTTCCAGAGCCACCTTAATACTTTTTATTTCAACAATACTTTTTATTTCATACTTCTTATTTTTATAAATCGGTTAAATATGGTGGTCGGCAACAGAATTAGCTCTGCCGTTTCTTTGCTATTACTTTGCCTCTCGTTTTTATTTTACGACAAACTATCGTGGAAGGACAGGACAGTATGTGAGGGGAACTCGATTGTTAACCCACCTTGTGTGGGGAAAACACTTGAAATACAAAATCAAGGAATTTATACGGTGAGGAGAGCGAAGGATCGTCACGGACGACGATTTTTGTCTGGGAAAATTCTCTATACAACGAACGGTATTAGCACATTCAACAGGGAAAGAAAACTGCTAACCTGTGGAGACGTTTCACCTAACCAGGACCAAAAGGAAGCAATTCCAAGTATTACTGCAGGGAGTGCCGTAAGAAGGTCCGACGAAATCAAAACGCTATTATCGGCACGGACTGTGAAGCTCGATTTCATGCAAAATGTCTTAAAATATCTAGTTGGACAAAGAAAAACAACACCATACAGTCCAATAACGATTGGGTGTGTACTATGTGCGCATTACCAAACTTTAGTGACTCGCTTTTTGAAAATAATCATTGCGAACTCACGACTCCTGAAATAGCAGACTCGGAAGCTAACAACAAATCAATCTTGACTGATAATTTAAAACAGTTAAGGGATGCTAATCATAGGAAATGTTTAATAGCTAGCTTAAATGTAAACAGTCTACCGAACAAATTTGTCGAAATCAAAGAGTGGTTACGCTGTGGTGTTTTCGATATTCTCTCAATTCAAGAAACAAAAATTGATAAAACCTTCCCAAATTCTCAATTTTACGTCGAAGGATTTAAATATTTTCGTAGGGATCAAAAGAAAGGCGGAGGCGGCATTATTGTCTACATAAAAGAAAACATTATTGCACAACAAAAGAAAATTGCATGCAAACAGCTCGAGACCATTCTACTTCAATTACGCATCGGACAGCGACAATTTGCATTAATCAGCGCATATAAACCACCCTCGGTAGACAATAACGCGAGTAGTAATATACAGGGTGTATCAAAATAAACGCAATTCATCTTTTGTGCTTAATAACTTTCGAAATACTATTTCTAGTTAAACGCTTTTAGGCTTACTTCAAAGCCTGTTCTTTTCTCTTTCAAATAAACTATTATCCTTGTATCCAATGCTTGTAATAATTGCACAGGAAACGATTTAGTAAAACCTATCATTTTTAGTTGCTGTTTAATTATGCTAGTTTACTATGTTATTGTTTAGTTGGTTTAAATGTTAGAATTTTCTTCTTTAAACTTTAATGTTGTCGTCACTACATCTGGAAAACCACGTAAGAACAAATTAAAAGTATTTTAAAAGAGACCAGGTTGTTTGAAAATCCAAAACGAATGCTAAAAATCGTCAAAACATTCTGGTGTCTGAGCCAGAGTGTCATCGAATTGCGATGTAATGTAAACAGAAATTATAGCAAGTTGATGTCAGTCAGCTTAGATGGTCCAAGCCAAAATTATATCGCATTTGAAGTTTTGAACTGAGTTAAAAATAGTGGAAGAAAAGCCGTAATTATACTTATTGTTACAATCCATTTAATAAAATGCAACATTTTTTTGTTTTAACGAAAAAATCAGTTATTTTCATGAGAACGATTTGTTATTCCATCTCAATTTTTTTAATCTCCAATCGCAATAACGTAAAGTATTATTACCCGCGAACCAATGAGTCAAATTTAAGAAACAACTCACTGTTAGAAAGCTGAATGGCTACGCTTTAAAATGAATGTAAACTTTAACGTTTTCGTCTATTATTTGTTTAGCAATTTACATTTCAGTCGAGGATTGCGCTTTTTTTGATACACCCTGTAGAGGCCGTTCGAGCCCCTTTTTGCAGGGGGCCGCAGGGGGCCGCAAGGGGCCGCATCATTATATATGCAAGTAATTACTATGCAGGGGGGCCGCATCATTATTTATGCAGGTAATTAAGGGGGCCGCACAATTGAGGAGGAGTAATGACGTCACTCATTAACATACGTCATAATTATATGCAATGACGTCACGCGGGCGAGCTTAAACACGATCGGGCGAAACTTGCTGACTACGCATTTTTTAGCGTCCCTCCACGTGTATGATAAAATAGTTAGGGCTATACACGAGAGAATATGTTGTTGTCTGGAGTTTTATAAGTACAGCTCTCGCATTTTGCTGTTATTGTCAAGTGATTCCTTTAATTTAGCTCCTAGAGGAGTAAAAAATCTGATGCTATATGAAATAGCATTAGTGTCATATATCTAAAACTTATATATTGGGGGATACAGCTATATGTTTTGTTGTTAAGTAATATATAAATATTATCAAGCGTCGAAACGCTGAGAAATAGCATGCGGTAAGAGTTATTATGTATCTACAATTAAACTAATATTTAAATCCCGGTCTGCTATATGAGGTCCATATAGGAGAGAATATGTTGCTGTTTAGAGTTATATAAACACATGGAAATTAGAGGTTATGATATATAATTGTCAAGCGATTTCTATATTTTATTGCTAGTTTTTTAAAGTACTAAAACTTGGATAAGGTTAATAAATTTAAGCCATATTAAAGCACACCGGTTGCTATGTGTTGTTAGGGGTGACACTAATTAAAGGATTAACTTTTATCAGAGATTTGCATTTTTCTACTGTGTGGATAAATACGGGTAGACTAGGATATTCATTGCGCGGGCCTCGCGGGTTATCCGTGCGGGAAGAGAGAAAGCGATTTAGACAAGACAGGAGCGCTTTGCAGCCAAAAGTAGAAAGACTTTGTGTGGAATCCTGCAATGGTTGTCAAGTCGGTCATCCTAGTCAAAGATAACATGACTGCCGCATGATGAACGAAAACGAACGAGGACAAATAAGGAATCTATTCGTCACAAAAATCATATTTTAAACATATTTTAGACATATTTTAAACTAAACAGTTCCTAATCCCGAGTTGTCAACGTCGTTGTTAAGGTCAATATTTACATGTTGTTCAACGTTATTTTAGCAAATATTCTACATACATATATATTGTTAAGATGACCGAGTCAGATCATAAGTAAGCTTATCAAGAATATAAGTTAGAATTGGAACAGTTGTAATATATTTTGCAATAAAAACATGTAATCGTTATATACGTTGTTATGTGTTGCTAAGTCATTAGCGACGCTTGCGTGCATGCATATATTAACGTACAACATATTTGTACACTAATCAGGCGGGCGGATCGCGCGGGCGGAAAGAGCGGGCTTTGCCGGCAAAAATTTACACAATATTTCAGTTTTTTAAATTTATTTCTTCAAAACGTTTTACAAAATTATGTTTCTAATATATATCGTCACTTGTTTCAGGGGTTTCGCTGTCAGATTCTTCATCATAGCTGCTTTCGTCATCGTGGCTGCTTTCATCTTCCGTAATCCATTTGGTATGTCTTGGGACTGTTATATGAGAACACAGTTTTAACCTCTTTGTAGTTGATAAATTACTTCGTTGGCCTTGCCTTCTCTTGCTTCCGCCCCCTGCTTGTTGTAGTAGGGCTTTTGCTCCTTTTTCGGCAAAGTCTTTAAAAACGTCGCCTCCGTGAGTCTTTACTACGTCTCGAAGAAATAAATGTATTTTAAGACTGAATTCTTGTGTAAACTTTTGGCTGCAAAGCGCTCCTGTCTTGTCTAAATTGCTTTCTCTCTTCCAATATAAGCCTCCTTATTGTTGTGTTTCCAAGCCGCACGGATAACCCGCGACGCCCGCGCAATGAATATCCTAATCTATCCGTATTTATCCACACAGTAGAAAATGCAAGTCTCTGATAAAAGTTAATCCTTTAATTAGTTTCACCCTAACAACACATAGCAACTGGTGTGCTTTAATATAGCTTAAATTTATTAACCTTATCCGAGTTCAGTACTTTAAAAACCTAGCACTAGAATATGGAAATCGCTTGACAATTATATATCATGTGTTTATATAACTCTAGACAGCAACATATTCTCTCGTATATAGATCCCATATGGCAGACCGCGGGATTTAAATATTAGTTTAATTGTAAATACATAGCTCTTACTGCATGCTACTCCTCAGCGTTTTGACGCTTGATAATATTTACATATTACTTAACAACAAAACATATAGCTGTATACCCCGAATATATAAGTTTAAGATATATAACACTCATGCTATTTCATATAGTATCAAATCTTTTATTCCTCTATGAGCTAAATTATAGAAATCACTTGACAATAACAGCAAAATGCTATAGCTGTGCTTATAGAACTCCAGACAATAACATATTCTCTATTTTTCATATGGCAGACCTGGATTTAAATATTAGATATGGAAACGCATGATAAAACAACGAGAGGTTTCCGACCTAGCGCCATTTTGTTTCGTGATGAAAATTTATTCCTGTCACAAAGCAAGGCGAGCTATTTTCAGAGTATCATTCTGTTTCAAGATGTCAGAATAGCTAGGGAGAGTAGATATAAATGTTAGACGTTCTAAGTGAAATTATGACTTACTTGACTTTAGTTTTTAAAGTGAGCGGGTTTTGTGACCTTGAAATTGTGCAAGAAGCTATGAGAATCTGTGTATGGGATTTGAAACAAGTGGATATAGCTAGTTTTGAAATAAAACAATCTTGGACGCAGCGCTTAGTTGCATGGTTACACCGTAACCTGGTTGAATTTGAATATCACTAATCCAGGTTGAATATCAAAAGTCATTAACTGTTATACAGGGCTGAACACATTGTATTTTTATGACATTGCCCGGACGTG